>JBBHAA010001710.1:472500-502500 GCA_037953035.1 Aquarana catesbeiana | reverse complement strand
TTGCACGTCACCGTGTTATTGACGTTCGGAATTTCCGACAACATTTGTGTGACCGTGTATATGCAAGACAAGCTTGAGCCAACATCCATCGGAAAAAACCCCCACGGTTTTGTTGTTGGAAAATCCTATAGTGTGTACAGGGCATAAAGGTGTTCTATCAGGACTCTGTGCAGGACAGTCAAGTTACTCCACCCCAAACTAGTTCATCCATGTCTTTAAGGACCTTGCTTTGTGCACTGGTGCACAGTCATGTTGGAACAGGAAGAGGCCATCCCCAAACTGTCCCCACAAAGTTGGGAACATGAAATTGTCCAAAATGTCTTGGTATGCTGACACCTTAAGAGTTCCCTTCACTGGAACTAAGGGGCCAAGCCCAACCCCTGAAAAACAACCCCACACCATAATCCCCCCTCCACCAAATGATATGGACCAGTGCACAAAGCAAGGTCCATAAAGACATGGATGAGTGAGTTTGGGGTGGAGGGGGGAGAGGAAACAGAAAAAGAGAGAGGGGAGAGAAAACAGAAAAAAAGGAGAGAGGGGAGAGAAAACAGAAAAAAAGAGAGAGGGGAGAGAAAACAGAAAAAAAGGAGAGAGGGGAGAGAAAACAGAAAAAAAGAGAGAGGGGAGAGAAAACAGAAAAAAAGAGAGAGGGGAGAGAAAACAGAAAAAAAGAGAGAGGGGAGAGAAAACAGAAAAAAAGAGAGAGGGGAGAGAAAACAGAAAAAAAGAGAGAGGGGAGAGAAAACAGAAAAAAAGAGAGAGGGGAGAGAAAACAGAAAAAAAGAGAGAGGGGAGAGAAAACAGAAAAAGAGAGAGGGGAGAGGAAACAGATGGTATGAACAGAAAGAGGGGAGAGGAAACAGAAAAAGAGAGAGGGGAGAGGAAACAGAAAAAGAGAGAGGGGAGAGGAAACAGAAAAAGAGAGAGGGGAGAGGAAACAGAAAAAGAGAGAGGGGAGAGGAAACAGAAAAAGAGAGAGGGGAGAGGAAACAGATGGTATGAACAGAAAGAGGGGAGAGGAAACAGAAAGAGAGGGGAGAGGAAACAGAAAGAGAGGGGAGAGGAAACAGAAAGAGAGGGGAGAGGAAACAGAAAAAGAGAGAGGGGAGAGGAAACAGATGGTATGAACAGAAAGAGGGGAGAGGAAACAGAAAGAGAGGGGAGAGGAAACAGAAAGAGAGGGGAGAGGAAACAGAAAGAGAGGGGAGAGGAAACAGAAAGAGAGGGGAGAGGAAACAGAAAGAGAGGGGAGAGGAAACAGAAAGAGAGGGGGGAGGAAACAGATGGTATGAACATAAAAAGAGGGGAGAGGAAACAGAAAAAGAGAGGGGGGAGAGGAAACAGAAAAAGAGAGGGGAGCGGAAACAGATGGTATGAACAGAAAGAGGGGAGCGGAAACAGATGGTATGAACAGAAAGAGGGGAGAGGAAACAGAAAAAGAGAGAGGGGAGAGGAAACAGATGGTATGAACAGAAAGAGGGGAGAGGAAACAGAAAGAGAGGGGAGAGGAAACAGAAAGAGAGGGGAGAGGAAACAGAAAGAGAGGGGGGAGGAAACAGAAAGAGAGGGGGGAGGAAACAGATGGTATGAACAGAAAAAGAGGGGAGAGGAAACAGAAAAAGAGAGGGGGGAGAGGAAACAGAAAAAGAGAGGGGAGCGGAAACAGATGGTATGAACAGAAAGAGGGGAGAGGAAACAGAAAAAGAGAGAGGGGAGAGGAAACAGAAAAAGAGAGAGAGGAGAGGAAACAGAAAAAGAGAGAGGGGAGAGGAAACAGATGGTATGAACAGAAAGAGGGGAGAGGAAACAGAAAGAGAGGGGAGAGGAAACAGAAAGAGAGGGGAGAGGAAACAGAAAGAGAGGGGAGAGGATACAGAAAGAGAGGGGAGAGGAAACAGAAAGAGAGGGGGGAGGAAACAGATGGTATGAACAGAAAAAGAGGGGAGAGGAAACAGAAAAAGAGAGGGGGGAGAGGAAACAGAAAAAAAGAGAGGGGGGAGAGGAAACAGAAAAAGAGAGGGGAGCGGAAACAGATGGTATGAACAGAAAGAGGGGAGAGGAAACAGAAAAAGAGGGGAGAGGAAACAGAAAAAGAGGGGAGAGGAAACAGAAAAAGAGGGGAGAGGAAACAGAAAAAGAGGGGAGAGGAAACAGAAAAAGAGGGGAGAGGAAACAGAAAAAGAGGGGAGAGGAAACAGAAAAAGAGGGGAGAGGAAACAGAAAAAGAGGGGAGAGGAAACAGAAAAAGAGGGGAGAGGGGAGAGGAAACAGATGGTATGAACAGAAAAAGAGGGGAGAGGAAACAGAAAAAGAGGGGAGAGGACACAGAAAAAGAGGGGAGAGGAAACAGAAAAAGAGGGGAGAGGAAACAGAAAAAGAGGGGAGAGGAAACAGAGAAAGAGGGGAGAGGAAACAGAGAAAGAGGGGAGAGGAAACAGAGAAAGAGGGGAGAGGAAACAGATGGTATGAACAGAAAGAGGGGAGAGGAAACAGAAAGAGAGGGGAGAGGAAACAGATGGTATGAACAGAAAGAGAGGGGAGAGGAAACAGATGGTATGAACAGAAAAAGAGGGGAGAGGAAACAGAAAAAGAGGGGAGAGGAAACAGAGAAAGAGGGGAGAGGAAACAGAGAAAGAGGGGAGAGGGGAGAGGAAACAGATGGTATGAACAGAAAGAGGGGAGAGGAAACAGATGGTATGAACAGAAAAAGAGGGGAGAGGAAACAGAAAAAGAGGGGAGAGGAAACAGAAAAAGAGGGGAGAGGAAATAGATGGTATGAACAGAAAGATGGGAGAGGAAATAGATGGTATGAACAGAAAGAGGGGAGAGGAAACAGAAAAAGAGGGGAGAGGAAACAGAGAAAGAGGGGAGAGGAAACAGAGAAAGAGGGGAGAGGAAACAGAGAAAGAGGGGAGAGGAAACAGAGAAAGAGGGGAGAGGAAACAGATGGTATGAACAGAAAGAGGGGAGAGGAAACAGAAAGAGAGGGGAGAGGAAATAGAAAGAGAGGGGAGAGGAAACAGAGAAAGAGGGGAGAGAAAAGAGGGGAGAGGAAACAGAAAGAGGGGAGAGGACTGTCCCCACAAAGTTAGGAACATGAAATTGTCCAAAATGTCTTGGTATGCTGACACCTTAAGAGTTCCCTTCACTGGAACTAAGGGGCCAAGCCCAACCCCTGAAAAACAACCCCACACCATATGATATGGACCAGTGCACAAAGCAAGGTCCATAAAGACATGGATGAGTGAGTTCGGGGTGGAGGGGGGAGAGGACACAGAAAAAGAGAGGGGAGAGGACACAGAAAAAGAGAGGGGAGAGGAAACAGAAAAAGAGAGGGGAGAGGAAACAGAAAAAGAGAGGGGAGAGGAAACAGAAAAAGAGAGGGGAGAGGAAACAGAAAAAGAGAGGGGGAGAGGAAACAGAAAAAGAGAGGGGGAGAGGAAACAGAAAAAGAGAGGGGGAGAGGAAACAGAAAAAGAGAGGGGGAGAGGAAACAGAAAAAGAGGGGAGAGGGGAGAGGAAACAGATGGTATGAACAGAAAGAGGGGAGAGGAAACAGAAAAAGAGGGGAGAGGAAACAGAAAAAGAGGGGAGAGGAAACAGAAAAAGAGGGGAGAGGAAACAGAAAAAGAGGGGAGAGGAAACAGAAAAAGAGGGGAGAGGAAACAGAAAAAGAGGGGAGAGGAAACAGAAGGTATGAACAGAAAGAGGGGAGAGGAAACAGAAAGAGAGGGGAAAGGAAACAGAAAGAGAGGGGAGAGGAAACGGAAAGAGAGGGGAGAGGAAACAGATGGTATGAACAGAAAGAGAGGGGAGAGGAAACAGATGGTATGAACAGAAAGAGAGGGGAGAGGAAACAGAAAGAGAGGGGAGAGGAAACAGAAAAAGAGGGGAGAGGAAACAGAAAAAGAGGGGAGAGGAAACAGAAAAAGGGGAGAGGACTGTCCCCACAAAGTTGGGAGCATGAAATTGTCCAAAATGTCTTGGTATGCTGACACCTTAAGAGTTCCCTTCACTGGAACTAAGGGGCCAAGCCCAACCCCTGAAAAACAACCCCACACCATAATACCCCTCCACCAAATGATATGGACGAGTGCACAAAGCAAGGTCCATAAAGACATGGATGAGTGAGTTTGGGGTGGAGGGGGGAGAGGACACAGAAAGAGAAAGAGGAAACAGAAAAAGAGAGGGGAGAGGAAACAGAAAAAGAGAGGGGAGAGGAAACAGAAAAAGAGAGGGGAGAGGAAACAGAAAAAGAGAGGGGAGAGGAAACAGATGGTATGAACAGAAAAAGAGAGGGGAGAGGAAACAGAAAAAGAGAGGGGAGAGGAAACAGAGAAAGAGAGGGGAGAGGAAACAGAAAAAGAGAGGGGAGAGGAAACAGAAAAAGAGAGGGGAGAGGAAACAGAAAAAGAGAGGGGAGAGGAAACAGAAAAAGAGAGGGGAGAGGAAACAGAAAAAAAGAGAGGAGAGAGGAAACAGAAAAAAAGAGAGGAGAGGAAACAGAAAAAAAGAGGGGAGAGGAAACAGAAAAAAAGAGGGGAGAGGAAACAGAAAGAGGGGAGAGGAAACAGATAGTATGAACAGAGAGAGGGGAGAGGGAACAGGTGGGAGTTGGGATATAGAGGAGAGAGGCAAAAGATTGTTGAAAGGCAGTAGAGAAGGGACAGGGGGTATAGAGGAGACATATAAATGGGGAAATAAAGGGAGAGAAAGAGGAAAGAGTGGGGCAAGTAAAAGAAACAAGAGGAAGGGGTAAACATAAGAGCAACGATAAGGAAGGCGGAGAAAGGGTGGAAAGGATAAAAGAAGAGGGACACTAAAGTGGAAAAGGAGAGGTAAAAAGAAAAGAGAGAAATGGTAACAGTTAAAAGGAAGATGTTATTGGAAATCAGAAGACTGAAAGGAGGTGGAAAAGGTGAGGTAAAAAGAAAAGAGAGAAATGGTAACAGTTAAAAGGAAGATGTTATTGGAAATCAGAAGACTGAAAGGAGGTGGAAAAGGTGAGGTGCAGAATTAAGGAGATGCATAGGGAGTATTGGAAAGGAATGAAAAGGTAAAAGAGGGGTGTGAGAAGTAAAATGGAAAAGAGAGGAAGGTGCAGGGGCATACCTATAGGTGTTGCAGGGGTAGCGATTGCAATCCGGCCCCATGATCCAGGGGGCCTGTGCAGCTCTCTTTTGTACGCCTGGAGAGAAGGGGCAGCATATAGAGGAATTGATGCCCTCCATTTTCCTTTTGCAGCTGCTGAAAGCCTGCTTCTCCTCCTCTACCTCCTACAGGCATTCAGTGGCTGCTGGAGGAAAATGGAAGGCATTGGTTCTTCTATATGCTGCCCCTCCTCTCCAGGACCTGTGCCCCTCCGGGCCCATGTGCTCTCCTTGCCCCCCTCAGCGTTGCCGGGTTTCCCCCTCCCCTCTGCCGCTGGATGCTGCGGGGAATGTGTCAGGATGGAGAATGGGAAAGGAGTCAGTCATTTACCGGACCCTTCCTTTTCTGATTGGAGTCAGTGATTTGTACAGTCCTTACAGTTTGTGAATCAAAGGGAAGCCTCTGTACAGACCTATTCCTGTCCATTCATTCTACGCTGCTGAGGCTGACCTCAATCTCCTTTCTCTATCTCAAAGGTGATACATCAGAGGTGCGTTTAGACCCCCGATATCTCACCAAAGCCCCCCAACAGGGCTGCTAGGAAAAAAAAAAAAATGTAAAAAATAATAAAAAATAAAATTGTAAAAAAAAAAAAAAAAAAAAAAAAGACTGACACCAGTGGTGGAACTACCAGGGTCACAAAGTTAGCACTTGCGACCAAACCATAGCATTCCGCCACTGCGGGGGCCCGCTGCAGAACATGAAAAAGGGTCCTGCTGCAGGACCGTTTAAATGGGTCCCACAATGGGAGAGAAAAAGGCCCCTGGGACCAGTTGGAAGGGCCCAGGCTGGGGGTCCTTCATTTTTTTTTTTTTTTTTTTGCACCGGGGCCCTGAAGGATCTAGTTGCTCCTCTAGGAAGTGATAAAGGGAAGGAGGGGAAAAAAAAAAAAAAAAAAGAACAGTAAAGGAAATGAAAGGGGAAGAAAAAAAAAAGGAAGGAAGGCGCAGGAATAGAAGAATAACCACCTAAATATTCAAACACATTCCATTAGGTAGACAGAATGTCCCAGAGGCCCCACAACAATACAGACCCGCTGTGGTAGAATGAATGGCACTCCCAGCCTGGACCCCCACCAGGACACGCCCCTAATGCATTTTGCTCCACCCCCCAGAGCTTAATCATGGGGACTTTCCATTAGGTACACCTTACTACACTGATTAAAGTCACCTTTCTTTTCTGATTTTTGAAATGCACAAAATGTCCACTAGAGGGCACATGCTGATTGGATAAAATGCTATCAGCGCACAGTAGCTAAAGTGCATTGGAAGTCTGAACACAAATACACCAAGATTTCCCATAGATGCCAATGTGTCCGTACTCCCGAGTGCATGTAAAGTGAGGGTATGTAAAGCGGGGTATGCCTGTGTATATAGATAGATTAAATGTCTTTCTTGTATTGCTGAAATGCAAATAAAACAACTTTAAAAGGATCGCAGTTGAAGGAAGTTTGTAAACCCAAATACTAAAATCGTTTATGTGCTATAACCTATATGGGATTGCATTATTATTTTTTTATTTTTTGGTTGAACTGGATGGGACTCGTGTCTTTTTTTCAATCTATGTAACTATTACTGCGATTTCAAAAGTGACTTTCAACATTCGTAACTTTCATTACAATAATTGGTAAGCTTCTACTGTGAAGGGTCCTTGGTTTGGGCACTCTCTGTTATTGGCTGACCACGCTCGTCTCCCGATTGTGCATCCTGTGTTGTCACCTGTCACACCAGTGGTCGTTTCAGCACACATTGCCCTGTTGTCACCATCAGAAAACCCTTACCCTACCATGCCACAAAGTGCCCTCAATGTAGTGAATAAAGATAGGAAAAGGCTGCAGGAGATCAGCAGCACGCTGACCGGTTGTTACAGACTGCTCCCGTACTCTGTTTACGATCAGCAGCCCGCAGGACAGGCTCCCAATCATATGGCAGCCAATCACAGTGATCACTCAATCGGGAAATCTGTTCCTCCTACCCGCTTATACAATGAAAAAGAAACTGCACACTGATAGATGTGATTGCACAATGAAAGAGAAGAAACGTGCTGATGGATGTAACTGGACAGTGAAAGAGAAGCAGCACACAGATAAATACGATTGGACAATGAGAGAAGCAGCACACAGATAAATACGATTGGACAATGAGAGAAGCAGCACACAGATAAATACGATTGGACAATGAGAGAAGCAGCACACTGATGCATGCGATTGGACAATGAGAGAGAAGCAGCACACTGATGGGATGGGATTGGACAATAAAAGAAAAGCAGCACATTTATGGATTTGATAATAAAAGAGAAGCAGCACATTTATGGATGTGATTGGACAATGCAAAAGGGTAGCAGCACACTGATAGATGTGATTGGACAATGAAAGGGAAGCGGCACACAGATGGAGGGGATTGGACAATGAAAGAGAAGCAGCACACTGATGGATGTGATTGGGCAAGGAAAGAGAAGCAGCACACAGATGGATGCGATTGGACACTGAAATAGAAGCAGCACACAGAGGGGATGTGATTGGACAATGAAAGAATAGCAGAACACTGATGGATGTAACTGGACAATGAAAGAGAAGCAGCACACTGATGATGGGATATGATTGGACAATGAAAGAGAAGCAGCACACTGATGATGGGATATGATTGGACAATGAAAGAGAAGCAGCGCACTGATGATGGGATATGATTGGACAATGAAAGAGAAGCAGCGCACAGATAAAGGGTATTGGAAAATGAAAAAAAAAAAAAAGAAACACACAGATGGATGTGATTGGACGATGATAGAAGTAGTGCACTGATGGATGTGATTGGGCAAGAAAAAAAAAAAAAAAAAAAAAAAAAAAAACTGCACAGATAGAGCCAAGATTAAAGCAAATGAAATAGAAGCAGCACAAAGATGGAGGGGTTTGGACAATGAAAGAAGCGGCACACTGAAAGATGAGATTGGGCAATGAAAGAAGCAGCGCACAGATGGGATGTGACTGGACAATGAAAGAGAAGCAGCACACTGATGGGTGTAATTGGACAGAGAAACCTGCAAAGCCTGGACACCCACCATGGACACTATCGGCAATATTAGTATTTGTGCGTTGCCTTCTCGGAGTGCTCCACAATCCAAAACCTAATGATAGTTTGTCATCAAACTTAATGGACTCTTGTTTTTCTACAAGTAGGTGCATTAGAGTGTAAGCTCCTCTGCCGCAGAGGCTTATGAGAACAGAAGTCCATACCTGTACTGGAACTTGTCCATGGCGCTGGACATGTGTTTGGGGTAGTTGTCACAGATGTACAGGTTGTGGTCATTCTCCGGCACCAGGTCCACGTCGTGCAGGATGAGGCAGTCCCAGTCGTCGTAGCGCAGGGCTTCTCGGACACCGATATTCAGAAGCTTCGCCCGATTAAACGTGCCGTTCCCAGCCTGGCAAGACAAATGCAGCGCTTAGTGAGTAAATGGAAGAAAATCTGTCTTCTGCAGTAATAACAGCGGTAACTATTTCACGGATCATTACAGGCCGCGGCAGCCGACACCACGCGCGAGGGAAAGAGACCAGACCGCAACGTTATCACTCTTACTGGTATCCGTCACAGCAACGCAGAAAATAAAAAAGCGTTTATTAGCTTCATAAATGAACAGTTAAAGCGACCGAGCCATTTAAAGTGAAACAGTTTTCTTTTCCCCCATGCATTGCAAGGATTTTAGGAAACTTCACTGCAGATTCATACCTGCTTCTGTCCTGTACTGTACATACACACACACACACTAGATTTTCAAAAGTATTGGGTCTATAATATATATATATATGCACACACACACACACACACACACACACACACACAGTGGGGACGGAAAGTATTCAGACCCCCTTAAATTTTTCACTCTTTGTTATATTGCAGCCATTTGCTAAAATCATTTAAGTTCATTTTTTTTCCTCATTAATGTACACACAGCACCCCATATTGACAGAAAAACACAGAATTGTTGACATTTTTGCAGATCTATTAAAAAAGAAAAACTGAAATATCACATGGTCGTACAGTGACGTCCTCCCAGAATCCCCTCTCGCGCGCCACCCGAGAACATGCGTGACCGCCGGGTCCAGAAGACCCGGCGCATCACGGTAAGCGGCCGCTGATCGCAGCCGTTTACCATGTGATCGCTCCGTCAGATGACGGAGCGATCACATGTAAACAAACCGGCGTAATGTCATGACGCCGGTTCCTCTCTCCCCTCTGTGTACCGATCAGTAGAGTGTGAGAGGAGATGGGGAGGGATCAGATGGCAGCAGCGCTGTGGACTGGATCTGTAGTACCCACAGCGCTGCTCTGTGACAAATGCAGTCACATCCAGCCATGCTGAGCCATCCCTCAATACCCTGCAATACCCAGCCATACCCCGCAATACCCAGCCATGCTCTGCCATACTCGGCCATGCTCGGCAATACTCGGCCATGCTCGGCAATACTCGGCCATGCTCGGCAATACTCGGCCTCTGTATGTGGCCAGGCTGTAGAAGTCTCACATATGTGGTATCGCTGTACTCAGGAGGAGCAGGAGAATCTATTTTGGGGTGTCATTTTTGGTATGTACATGCTATGTGTTAGAAATATTGTATAAATGGACAACTTTGTGTTAAAAAATATGCGCTTTAACCACTTCCCGCCTGCCGGCCCTCATACTACGTCCTTGGCTTTGTGCGGGGATATCTGAATGATGGGTGCAGCTACAGGCATCATTCAGATATCAGCTTTTTCACCCGGCGATTCCCTACACCATAAGAATGATCATAGTGACTGTTCCACTGCCTGATCGTTCTTACAGGAGGCGAGAGGGGACACCCCCCCCCCCTCCCGCCGCCCTCCGGTGCTTCTACCGACTCATCGCTACGATCAAAGCCAGGATGGTTTTTTTTTTTTTTTTTTATTTCAGGCTTCCCAGCCTAGATGTGAGATGTGGGATCTTATTCACCCCATATATCACTGTAAAGAGGACCTGTCATGCCACATTCCTATTACAATTCCTTGTAATAGGAATAAAAGTGATCAAAAAATTAATTTTTTGGAAAAAAGTGTCAAACTAAAATAAAGTAAAATTAGCAATTAAAAAAAAAAAAAAAAATTTTTTAAAGCGCCCCTGTCCCCGTGTGCTCGCATGCAGAAGCGAACGCATTCGTAAGTCCCGCCCACATATGAAAACGGTGTTCAAACCACACTTGTGAGGTATCACTGAGATCAATAGAGCGAGAGCAATAATTTTGGCCCTAGACCTCCTCTAACTCAGAACATGTAACCAGTACAGTAAAAAATTTTAAAGCGTCGCCTATGGGGATTTTTAAGTAGCGAAGTTTGGCGCCATTCCACGAGCGTGTGCAATTTTGAAGGGTGACACGTTGGGTATCTATTTACTCGGCATAACTTCATCTTTCACGTTCTGCAAAAACATTGGGCTAACTCTACTGTTTTGTTTTTTTTTAAAGCATAAAACGTTTTTTTTTTTCCCCAAAAAAAACGCGTTGGAAAAATTGCTGCGCAAATACCGTGCGAGATAAAAAGTTGCAACGACTGCCATTGTATTCTCTAGGGTCTTTGCGAAAAAAATATATATAATGTTTTGGGGTTCTATGTAAATTTTTTAGCATATTCATCAAATAAATGATGATTTTTACGTGTAGGAGAGAAATGTCAGAATTGGCCTGGGTGCTCCAGAACGCCTGAAGGTGCTCTTTGCATGTTGGGCCTCTGTATGTGGCCAGGCTGTGTAAAAGTCTCACATATGTGATATCGCCATACTCGGGAGTAATAGCAGAATGTGTTTTGGGGTGTAATTTGTGGTATGCATATGCTGTGTGTGAGAAATAACCTGCTAATATGACAATTTTGTGAAAAAAGAAAAAAAAAATTCTTGATTTTGCAAAGAATTGTGGGAATTGTGGGAAAAAAACGACAACTTCAAAAAACTCACCATGCATCTCTCTAAATACCTTGGAATGTCTTCTTTCCAAAAAAGGGTCATTTGGGGGGTATTTGTACTTTTCTGGCATGTTAGGGTCTCAAGAAATTAGACCGTCAGTACTTCAGGTGTGATCAATTTTCAGATATTGGCACCATAGCTATTGGACTCTATAACTTTCACAAAGACCAAATAATATCCACTGATTCGGGTTATTTTTTACCAAAGATATGTAGCGGTATAAATTTTGGCCAAAATATATGAAGAAAAATTACTAATTTGCAAAATTTTATAACAGAAACAAAGAAAAATGCATTTTTTTTAAAACAGAATTTTCGGTCTTTATTCTTTTATAGCGCAAAAAATAAAGAACCCAGTGGTGATTAAATACCACCAAAAGAAAGCTCTATATGTGTGAAAAAAAGGACAAAAATTTCATATAGGTACAGTGTTGCATGACTGAGTAATTGTCATTCAAAATGTGAGAGCACTGTAAGCTGAAAATTGGTCTGGTTATTAAGGGGGTTTAAGTGCCCAGTGGTCAAGTGGTTAAATTTGCCGTCTATCGGGCGCGTGCCCGAGGGTCCCGGGAACTCAATGTTCGCCGGCGTCTCGCAATTGTGGTGTGGAGAGGTAGAACGGGGAGATGCCTATCTAAAGCAAACTGCCTTGTGTCATGACAGAGATCCACTGCTCCCTGTCATCTGGAGCAGTGATCACTGTCATGTCCTAGGTAGCCCATCCCCCCCCCCCCAGTTAGAATCACTCCCTAGGACACACTTAACTCCTTCATCGCCCCCTAGTGTTTAACCCCTACCCTGCCAGTGTCATTTACACAGTAATCAGTGCATTTTTATAGCACTGATATCTGTATAAATGACAATGGTCCCAAAATAGTGTCAAAGGTGTCTGATGTGTCCGCCATAATGTCGCAGTCATGGTAAAAATCGCAGATTGCCGCCAATACTAATAATAAAAATGCCATAAATCTATCCCCTATTTTGTAGACGCTATAACTTTTGCGCAAACCAATCAACATACGCCTAAGATTTTTTTTTTAATATGTAGAAGAATACATATCGGCCTAAACTGAGGAAAAAATTTGTTTTTTTATATATTTTTGGGGGATATTTATTATAGCAAAAATTTTAAAAAATATTGCTTTTTTTTTCAAAATTGTCACTCTTTTTGTTTATAGCGCAAAAAATAAAAACCGCAGAGGTGATCAAATACCACCAAAAGAAAGTTCCATTTGTGGGGGAAAAAAAAAAGGACGTCAATTTTTTTTGGGTGCAACGTCGCACGACAGCGCAATTGCCAGCTAAAGCAACGCAGTGCTGTATCGCAAAAAAAAAAATGCTATGGTCTGGAAGGGGGTAAAATCTTCCGGGGCTGAAGTGGTTAATAAGGTCTAAAAATCTACCAAAACATGTTGGAACGTACCATGTTTATATGTAGGAACTTCAGTTCACGGGGTGCCACTAAGGAATAAGGGCACAAATACAAAGTGGCGGTGTGATGATGTCTAGTAAATAGTTAAAAACTCTATTAATTAGTGATGACTACATCAAAGAACACCGCCATTTAACCACATGAACGAAAAAATAATATTTAGTAGAACCCCTACGAATTTCTAAATCTCGGGAGACCCGAAGACTAATTGGGATATATAATCACCAGCAAAACAGCAGGAAAGCAGAAAAGAAAAAAAAAAAAAATGCAGAAAAAGCTGGCTGCTGCCATAACGGTACTCCACTTCAAACAGCCGACGTACAACTGTGGCGGGCGGTCCGTAAGTAGTTAAATCAGGTGCGAGGAGAGACACTGCGCCCCCATGATCTCTGACCTCTCCCATGTTGTTCAGGTGGATCTCCACCTCTTTAAGGTTGCCTAAAGAGCCGGTGAGGGATATTCATATTTCACGTCTGAGGTTTACAACCACTTTAACTATTGGCATTCTGACCACCACTGTAAAGGGGGCATATTTTCCACCAACCCCCCCTCCCCCCCCAGTGAATTGTGTTAGCAGGTGTTCCCCAGAGAACTGAAAATTATTTCAAAAGGTTCCTCTAAGGCAGCCATTCTCAACCAGGGTTCCGTGGAACCCTGGGGTTCCTCCAGAGGTTGCTAGGGGTTCCTTGAGCTGTGGCTGATCTATTTGATGATGCCTACAGGAGTTCAAGGTTCAGCACCATTTGGCAAAGCCAGCAGCATGACACCAAATATCTTTTTAGCTGTCTTTAAGGGTGGCATCCTGAGCACCACTTTAAGGGGGGACATTCTTCCTATTGACCACCAATATCAGGAGCATTGTTCCTATTGAGCCCTGATGATTTGGTTTTAGTAAGCTTTCCTCGACACATGAAAATTATTTTTAGAGGTTCCTCTAGGGTTAAAAGGTTGAGAAAGCCTGCTCTAAGGTAAAAAGGTTGACTAAGGCCGCTATAGACCATGAGAAGAGGAAAGGGTTACATTGACTCGGCACAGCGACTTTTCTTGGTGGCCCGATTTCCTTCTGATAAGGGTGGGGGGTACCATAGGTGCCCACAGCAGCCTGTCTTGTGGACTTAGATAAGGTAGAAGATGCTAAATTTGGCCAAACGCCCGGAATGATCTGAAGCTTATCTCCGTGAGTTTCAACTGATCTGTTCTGCCACTGCAAACTGGAAGATTTTATATGGAAATAATTCCCTTGAAAACAAAGAATGATGTATATGAGAAGGATGAATATACCGATATTAACCGCTTCAGCTCTCTCACCTGTGCACCCTTTTTAGACTGGGACAAATTTTTACATTTCGTCTATTTTTGGCAAGAACTTTGATGTTACTTAACCACTTGACCGCCTGAAGATTTACCATCCCCCCCTTCACGACCAGGCCATTTTTTTGCAATACGGCACTGCGTTACTTTAACTGACAATTGCACGCGACGTTGTACTCATAAAATCTGAATTTTTTCCCCCACAAAATAGAGCTTTCTTTTGGTGCCATTTGATCACCCCTGTGGTTTTTTTTTTTTTTTTTACACTATAAAAAAAAAATTAAAAAAAATACTTTCTGCTATAAAACACATCCAAAAAAAAAAAAATAAAAAAAAAAATTACATTTCTTCATCAATTTAGGTCAATATGTATTCTGCTACATGTTCTTGGAAAAATCCCAATAAGAGTATATTGATTTGTTTGCACAAAAGTTATAGCGTCTACTAACCATGGTGTGTGTATAATATATATATATATATATATATATATATATATATATATATATATATATATAAATTATACACACACCATGGTTAGTAGACGCTAACCTCTGTCAAAAAACGGCCATACAGAGCTCAATGGCTCATGCAGCATTAAGTAAAAACCATGGGCGTTACAAACCCCGTAACACACTTCCTGTCCTAGGGTAACAAAGCTCACCTCACCGCACTGGTGGTCATCACCTTAGGACAGGACTACAACAGCTCCCCCTCTCCTTTTCAACATAACAGAGGGGATGGATTCTGTAGTCCTGCTGAGAACGATGCAAGTTTAGCAGTAAGTAAAGGAAGTTCTCCAGATTTCTGGCAGGATCAACAAGCATTTCCCGCACTTCTCGAACAGATAGAACAAAAACAAACACTCTCGATAGCATATGTAACCTCTTGCCGCCCATATAACGCATATGTACGATGGCAAAGAGGGTGGATTATTAATGTCCACAGGCCGCTACGTATGCGCGCCTACAGCACAGTGAACGAGCTGTCAACAACCGCGCTCGCTCCACTCCAATGATCAGGAGTTGGCCGGATCATGTGACCACTGCGAAAGCCAATCACAGTGATAACATGACCTGCTAATCCTTTCCATCCCACTGGGCATACAGACCCTATTAAAGAGTCGCCAGCGCTGGGGGTGAAGGGGTTACCAGATCAAAAAAGGACCAAGTAAGAGAAGTTAATCGTCATGGTTTATATAAACGTACTATGCTGTGCTATCTCCTAATATTAGTTCCAACAATAATTTTAAAGTGCCAACTTTACACGCCCGTGTTTATGTGTACTGTGTTTGGTGCTTCACCAAGACCCCTTTTTCATACTGGGGCCGCCCGTGCATTAGCGGTAAAGCGCCGCTCATTATTGTAATGTTGGCACATTAAAATGATTGTTGGAACTAATATTAGGAGATCGCGCAGCATAGTAATTTTTTATTTATATTGTTTTCACACGGCTTTATGAGACGTGATCAGTGCTAGCAGCTGTCGTTGATTACTACTTGTTAATTATATTTAGTTTTTTTATATACCGTATTTATCGGCGTATAACATGCACCCCAATTTAAGAGGGAAGTTTCAGGAAAAAAAAAAATAATTTTTTTTTAAATAAACTACTAGTAAAATAATGGTCAGTGACCATCAATGCAGCCCGATTAGTGACCATCTGCAGCCTCAATGCAGCCTAATCTGCGCCCATCTGCAGCCTCATCTGCGCCCATCTGCAGCCTCATCTGCGCCCATCTGCAGCCTCATCTGCGCCCATCTGCAGCCTCATCTGCGCCCATCTGCAGCCTCATCTGCGCCCATCTGCGTGCCTCATCTGCGCGCCTCATCTGCGCCCATCTGCAGCCTCATCTGCGCCCATCTGCAGCCTCATCTGCGCCCATCTGCAGCCTCATCTGCGCCCATCTGCAGCCGCAATGCAGCCTAACCTGCGCCCATCTGCAGCCGCAATGCAGCCTAATCTGCGCCCATCTGCAGCCGCAATGCAGCCTAATCTGCGCCCATCTGCAGCCGCAATGCAGCCTAATCTGCGCCCACCTGCAGCCGCAATGCAGCCTAATCTGCGCCCATCTGCAGCCGCAATGCAGCCTAATCTGCGCCCATCTGCAGCCGCAATGCAGCCTAATCTGCGCCCATCTGCAGCCGCAATGCGGCCTAATCTGCGCCCATCTGCAGCCGCAATGCGGCCTAATCTGCGCCCATCTGCAGCCGCAATGCGGCCTAATCTGCGCCCATCTGCAGCCGCAATGCGGCCTGATGTGCGCCCATCTGCGGCCTGATGTGCGCCCATCTGCGGCCTGATGTGCGCCCATCTGCGGCCTGATGTGCGCCCATCTGCGGCCTGATGTGCGCCCATCTGCAGCCTCAATGCAGCCTAATCTGTGCCCATCTGCAGCCTGATCTGCGCCCATCTGCAGCCTCAATGCAGCCTAATCTGCGCCCATCTGCAGCCTCAATGCAGCCTGATCTGCGCCCATCTCCCCCATCAATGCTGCTCACCATCTCTCCTCGCAGGAAAATCGCTGAGCCGGCATCTCTTTACTCGGCTCTCAGTTGGCAGTCACAAACACAGTCCCGCCTCCGCCATCGGCATTGGACCAGCTCCTGTGATAGACAGAACACTGGTCCAAAGCCAGTGGCGGAGGCAGGACTGTGTGTGTGACGTGCGAGCCGAGTTAGAGCCGAGTGGAGAGGAGATGATGGCTCAGTGAATTCCGGCAGCACTCGTCCCCCCTTCCGAGGTACGTTGTTGGCGAATAACACACACCCGCTACTTTCCCAATATTTTCAGGGGAAAAAAGTACGTGTTATACGCCGATAAATACGGTATATATTTTGTCACTTTCAAAACAGGAAACTCGCAAGGTCCTTATAGTATAGTTTATATAAAAAAAGTGCTGATCACGTGCAAATATGCCGCCTCTCGGCGGGTGGGCCTTTGGCACTGAGTGGCCGCATATTCCTGTGCAATATTGCAAATACATCTGCGCTGAGAGCGCGCTCCCTGCACAGTTACTGGCAGCTAACGGAAAGTTCATTGCGATCGGGATCTTTCCGATCATGTGACCAACGTGATAGCCAATCACGGCAGTCACGTGATCGTAAACCCCATCCCACCTCCTAAACCCCTTAACCACCTCCCTTGAAACAACGTACCTGTACGTCGCTTTGAGGAAGTGGTTGGTACCGGGGGGGGAGTCTGCAGCAGGCACCATTTTTTTTAGAGCTTTTTTAGAGTGGTCGGCTTTCTGATGACAGCCGTTATCACAAGGAGCGGGAGAGGACGTCTTCCCCCACTCAGCCCGGCTCTCCCATCCTATCGGGAGACCCCAACGACCAGCCGGCACATCCGCTGGCTGGCCAGAGTCCCAAACCAAGCCGGAATCAGCTTTGATCGGGTCTCCAATGTAGTAACCCGGAGGCGACGTCACAATGTCACTTTTGGTTTACTCGGCTGCCAATGGCACCGATTGATTTAAAAAAATACCCTAGTATTCCAAAACCCTGATTTTGGCGTTTTGAATACTTTTAAGTGCAAAGGAGAGATCTGGGGTCTTTTAGACCCCAGATCTCTCCATAAAGAGTACCTGTCATCGCCTATTACTGTCACAAGGGATGTTTACATCCTTGTGACAGCAATACAAGTGATCAGATTTTTTTTTTGTTAAAAAAAAACAAACAAAAAAAAAAACCACACATTTAAAGCGCCCCCGTCCTTAAGAAATCGCATACGTAAGTCGCGCCAGCAGATGTAACAGGTGTTCGAATCACACCTGTGAGGTATGGCCGCGATCATAGCGAAAGCAATAATTCTAGCACTAGACCTCCTCTGTAAATCTAAACTGGTAACCATTAAAAAAAATTTAAAGCGTCACCTATGGAGATTTTTAGGTACCGTAGTTTGTCGCCATTCCACACGTTAGGCATACAATTACTCGGTGTAACATCTTTCACAACATACAAAAAAATTGGCCTAACTTTACTGTTTTTTTTTTTTTGTTTTTTTTTAATTCAGTGAAGTGTATTTTTTCCCAAAAAAATTGCGTTTGAAGGACCGCTGCGTAGATACCATGTGGCACAAAATATTGCAATGATCGCCATTTTATTCTCCAGAGTCTTTGCTAAAAAAAAATAATAATAATAATAATATAATATAAAATTATATTATAATAATATTATATAAAAAGAATTAATACCTTGTAGGATGTAATAAATCAGAAATCAAAATGAATTTCTGATTATTACATCCTACAAGGTATGAATTCCTTTTTCGACACTGTTTATGACTGTTTGATTCCAAACCACACAAAATTTATATTCAAATTTGATGACATTTTTAGATAGTGTTCTTTGATGGTCTGATTGATTCCAGATAAATTGTTTGTTCACTTTAATTGGTTAAGTAATTAATTGTTAGTGACTATATATATTACCATATGTATAATCATTCGATAGTCATGATTTTCTCAGGAAGGGCGCAAACTATATAATAGCCCGAAACCATTTTATATCATGTATGCCTGATGTTATGATGTCTTTTTGATGGACTTTTTCTAATAAACACAGTTTGTGCATCAATCCCACTTGAATTTTTATATATATATAGATATATATATAGATATATCTATATCGATATATAGATATATATATATATATATATATATATATATATATATATATATATATATATATATATATATATATATATATATACACACACATACATACATACATACATACACACACCCAGTTGTGCTCATAAGTTTACATACCCTGGTGATTTTGGCCTGATAACATGCACACAAAGTGGTTAGAATGGCTATTAAAAAGGTAACCATCATCACCTGTGATCTGTTTGCTTGTAATTAGTGTGTGTAAAAAAAATAGACATACAGGGGGGAGAGAGAACCTCATGAAAAGGAAGTCACGGGCGGACCAAGCAGCTTAAGGGAATTTTATTGCACAATCAGTAATTATCCTTGATAAAACCGACGTGATTGGGTGAAACGTGTCCATAGCGACACCATGGCAGTGACGTTTTCACATCACGGATGACGCACCGCGTCATGTCAGCGCAAGCACACTACACACCATGATCAGTGGGAGCCATCTTCATGGAAGGAATCAGGACGGCTCAACAGTGCCACCGCGCTACTAGTGGACCTGCATTGTGATGCTCCCTGGACTTCCGCATGGCAATCAAGTACCCTGGAAGACTAGATCTGGGCAGTGTGAGACTCTCCTATAGACGGATCCTCACGGAGACACCAGGGACACTTGTCAGCTATCAGAGACTCCTGCCTAAATGGTCGGGTGAGCGGACCATTTTTCCTTTGACTGTCTATGGACCTACGTTCCTACCTAACCGGCACTTTTTGTACCTTATATTAAGACGCATTTTTGGTGTACATGGTGTCTGCTTGGTGTATGAAGTGGCGCAGCTGTTTTTACACAGACAACGTTGTCTTATTTTAACAATAAGTCTAGGTGTTGGTGGTGGGTACCTAGTGTTTGTGTTCCTGTAATTACTAATTGTGCAATAAAATTCCCTTAATAAGCTGCTTGGTCTGCCCATGACTTCCTTCTCAGGGGGTCTCACTCCCCCTGTATTTCTATTTTTGTCATAGCTCTAAGGCTCGGAGACCGCGCTACAACTTGTGAGTCTACACTATATATATATATATATATATATATATATACACACATACATACACACATACATACACACACACACACATATATATATATATACATACACACACATAGATACACATTGACTATATATATATATATATATATATATATATATATATATATATGTGTATCTATGTATATGTATGTGTGTGTATGTATATATATGTGTGTGTCCACTGCACTGACGTTTCTGGATTCCTGGGGAAAGCAAATGAATTGTCAAAGGATCTGCGGCAAAAGGTAGTTGAACTGTATAAAACAGTAAAGGGATATAAAAAGATATCCAAGGAATTGAGAATGCCAATCAGCAGTGTTCAAAGTCTAATCAAGAAGTGGAAAATGAGGGGTTCTGTTGAAACCAAACCACGGTCAGGTAGACCAACTAAAACGTCAGCCACAACTGCCAGGAAAATTGTTCGGGATGCAAAGAAAAACCCACAAATAACTTCAGGTGAAATACAGGACTCTCTGAAAACATGTGGTGTGGCTGTTTCAAGATGCAAAATAAGGAGGCACTTAAAGAAAGATGGGCTGCATGGTCGAGTGGCCAGAAGAAAGCCATTACTACACAAATGCCACAAAGTATCCCGCTTACAATAAGTCAAACAGCACAAGCCTCAGACAAGCCTCAAACCTTCTGGCACAAAGTCATTTGGAGTGATGAGAACAAAATTTTAGCTTTTTGGCCACAACCATAAACGCTACATTTGGAGAAGAGTCAACAAGACCTGTGATGAAATGTACACCATTCCTACTGTGAAACATGGAGGTGGATCGCTGATGTTTTGGGGATGTGTGAGCTACAAAGGCACAGGAAATTTGGTCAAAATTGATGGCAAGGTAAATGCAGTATGTTATCAAAAAATACTGGAGGAACATTTGCATTCATCAGCCAGGAAGCTGCGCATGGGATGTACTTGGATATTCCAACGTGACAATGATCCAAAACACAAGGCCAAGTCCACCTGTCATTGGCTACAGCAGAATAAAGTGAAGGTTCTGGAGTGGCCATCTCAGTCTCCTGACCTCAATATTATCATTGAGCCACTCTGGGGAGATCTCAAAATGTGCCGTTCATACAAGACAGCCCAAGAATTTACAGGAACTGGAGGATATTTGCCAAGAAGAATGGGCAGCTTTACCATCTGAGAAGATGAAGAGCCTCATCCACAAACACCACAAAAGACTTCAAGCTGTCATTGATGTTAAAGGGGGCAATACATGGTATTAAGAACTGGGGTATGTAAACTTTTGATCAGGGTCATTTGGGTAGTTTTTGTTGCCATTACGATTTAAAAAAAAGTAAACACAGTTGATTGATAATAAATGGCTTCAGTCAAACACTAACCATGAGTGAAAGAAAAGTTTTTGTATTATCATTTGTATTCTCTGGAAAATGGCCAAGAAATCATAAATTCTGCCAGGGTATGTAAACTTATGAGCACAACTAATAGATAGAGACTTGGTCCAGAAGTGGTTAAAGATTCGGGAGGTGCTGGCTCTCAGGAGTTAACCAATGGGCCGGCCTGGTGTACAGGGATGTGTACTCCCGGATGGGGATCAAAATGAACCTAAAAAGGTGCCCTTACCTGATGGACCACAAATATGGCGTAGTGCAGTTGCTGGCGCTGTAGGAAGGGGTGCAGGTAGTAGAGCAGCGTCTGCAGGTGGGATTCCCGATTCCGGTGCGGAATGATCACCGCCGTCCTGTATCGCCCGTAGCAGTGTTTAGGGCTGAAATAACCGCCAGGCTTCACGTAGCGGTTTTTAAGCTGAATCTTCTTCAGGCTCGGAATTCTGCCGAACGTTATAGTTAACGGACCAACTGAAAATGAAGAAAGGTAAGATACATGAGAAAACCAACACAATATATGAAAATTAGCAGAAATACACAAATAGAAGCGGTTTGATCTGCCTAAGGACTTTAATGTCTGTCCATCCAGTCCTGAGATTAATGCAGCTCCGTCACACCATTCACTCCTTTTCAGGCAGGGCAGGAGACCTGATTTTCTCCTCTGTAGTTCAGTATGACTAACAGGTCTTCTTTGCACCCCCAGCCTGCGACCAGGCAGCAAAGGAGCAGCAGTAAACTGCTGAGCTCATCTCTCAGTCATGCTACTCTCTTCTCCCACCAGCATGCTTCTTATGAACACTTGAACACTGCAGTACAAGTGAATGGCTCATTGTGTTGCTTCTCCCTCTAAGTCCGAGCTCTGCTTTACAGGGATGGCAAGAGGCAGATACCAAGTCACATTCAGGTACTTACCTTGTTTGCATGAGTATGGAGCTGGTCATCTCTAGGACTAAGCCTCGTGGGCGAAATGCGTCGGTGAAATGACTTGGATGGAGCTAGGCTGAGGTTGCTCTACTATGAGTGACGGCTTTGAGCCTGTTGGAGATGCCGACATCACATCCAAAATGGAGGCGCTCAGTCTCAGAGCTTTTGGAGGTCTACGCCAGGTGTCTCCAAACCTTCCAAAATAAAGGGTCAGTTTACTGTCCTTCAGACTTTAGGGGAGCCGGACTGTGGTCAGTGGGGAAATACCCCAGAGTCAGCGCAAGTAAACAATGTCGCTGGTGGTCAATGGAAGGTATTAAATTACAAAGCGCATGTAGTCAGTAGGAGAAAGAATAGTGCTCCATGGTTGGTGTCAGTGGGAGGAATAGTGCCCCATATCATTGGCATCAGTGAGAGGAACAATGCCCCATATCATTGGTGTCAGTGGGAGGAATAGTGCCCCATATCATTGGCGTCAGTGAGAGGAACAATGCCCCATATCATTGGTGTCAGTGGGAGGAATAGTGCCCCATATCATTGGTGTCAGTGGGAGGAATAGTGCCCCATCATTGGTGCCAGTGGGCGGAATAGTGCCCCATCATTGGTGTCAGTGGGAATAGTACCCCATCATTCAATGTAATGACAGTAATAGCTCCCTATTCTTGGTGTTAGTGGGATGAACAGATCATAATTCTTGATGAGGAATATCTCACCACTGTTGGTGTCAGTGGAAGCAATGGTGCCTTATCGATGTCAGTTAAGGGGAAAGTATCCATAGGGGCCACATCCGGCTCTCGGGTCACAGTTTAAACACCCCCATGTGTAGATCAGTGGTCTTCACAGATAAATAACATGCATAAAATACATTAAAATGCACATACTGTATATTCTTATGGGAAGATTTGTATTGCAGTGCATGGTCTGGGGACAGGTTGTCCAATGCTGGATGCAGCAGGAAATGCTCGGGGTGTCGCTATGAGAAAAGTAACACGCAGTCCCCGGAACCTTTCACACCATCGAACCACAATGTTGTCTCTGCGCTACGTCTCACCTTTGTATGAATAAAGAGAAACCCTGCTAGAGATCGGAATACAAATGACTGCACAATATGCCCTTCACCTGCCCTTGTGTACTCCTATCTCTGCCTATTTCAGATCCAACAGTCATACACAATGGCAGCACAATGGCAGTGTTTACTTATTAACCAATATTAGCGTTGAATAAGATGAAAAATACATACACAGAATTTTATTTGCCAAATGATTTGTAGTTCTGTCCACCCAGTCCCAAGATTTACACAGCCCTGCCAGGCAGCGGTGCCATGTTGGTGAGCGGATTTTTCTCTGCTGCAGTTAAAGCTGAACTCCAGGACAACACAATTTTTGCCCAATTTGCACTCTAAAATCAGTGGTGTCCAAACTGCGGCACGGGGGCCAGATGTGGCCCTTTGCTTGATTTTATCTGGCCCCTGGGGCATTATTCCCCCCACCGACGCCAGTCAGGGGACACTATTCCTCCCACCGACGCCAGTCAGGGGACACTATTCCTCCCACCGACGCCAGTCAGGGGACACTATTCCTCCCACCGACGCCAGTCAGGGGACACTATTCCTCCCACCGACGCCAGTCAGGGGACACTATTCCTCCCACCGACGCCAGTCAGGGGACACTATTCCTCCCACCGACGCCAGTCAGGGGACACTATTCCTCCCACCGACGCCAGTCAGGGGACACTATTCCTCCCACTGACGCCAGTCATGGGACACTATTCCTCCCACCGACGCCAGTCAGGGGACACTATTCCTCCCACCGACGCCAGTCATGGGACACTATTCCTCCCACCGACGCCAGTCATGGGACACTATTCCTCCCACTGACGCCAGTCATGGGACACTATTCCTCCCACCGACGCCAGTCAGGGGACACTATGACCCCTGATCTAAATGAACACTAATTAAGTGTGTGCAACGTGCAGCCGCTGCTCTTTTCTAATACCGGGGTTTTCTTTCAGCAGGAACACAGTTTTGGCACCTCCAGCACTGCATAGATGTAATGGCAAGGGGTGCTGGAGGGTCTATTGTGGCTGGGGGGAGATCTATTGTTTTTTGGGGGAACCTCCTGTTGTTGAGTAGGTCGATTGCTGCTGGTGGGGGATCTATTGTTGCTAGGGAGGGCAATTGTTGCTGGGAGAGATCTACTGTTAAGGGAGGGGTCTATTAATGCTGGCTGGTGGGAGATCTAATTTTGCTGTGGGGGGGGGGGGGTATTGTTGCTGGGTGCAGGGAATCCAATTCACTGCCTTTCTTATCATTAACACATTCCATACAAATTATTTAGCACCACAATTTGATACTTGGTTCCATATTCTCTAACAGGGGCAGTACTGGGAGGGGGGTAGGGGCAGTACTGGGAGGTGGGTAGGGGCAGTACTGGGAGGGGGTAGGGGCAGTACTGGGAGGGGGGTAGGGGCAGTACTGGGAGGGGGGGTAGGGGGGAGGAGACAAAGGGTGACTCGGGGGGGGGGGGGGGGGGGGGGAATAGTACCTGCACCTATTCTCTGAGAGAAAAAAGGCCCTGTGTAATACGCCTACTTTCTTTAGCCCTGTACAGTGCACTTTGTGCGGAACGTCCAGCACTGAAACTTAGAGTTTTGTCTGGAATACACAGATTACAGTGGATCACTCTCTCTGCAGCTCATCCATACCAAAAAGTCTTTCATTTGATTCAAAGTGATTGGAGGAGGTGCAGCTGAATGTCAAACTTGCCCTCTGAAGTGAATCCGAAAACGCTTGGCACACAGCTGCTATTGTGGTATTTCAATATAAAATCCCCCTTGCTTTTTTTTTTTTTTTTAACCTAACAGACATTAAGGATTTGGCAATATCGCCCCCCGAATGCCTGCAAACCCTTGCAGTGCTGGGAGGGGGGGGGGGGGGGGGGCTGCTGTTAGATGTCCTCAGTCTGATGACCAGCATCAGTCAACCAACTAACTCTGAGCCATGGTTGTCCCGGACCCACCCCCAACCTATGACTGGACAGTGGACGAAGAAGCAGCACAATGATGATCTTATCTCTGTCACTCTGTTCTCTTCTCCTTTTGGCTCCCTGTGCTGCTTCTCTTTCTCATACTTCAGCCATGCTGTACAATAAGTTAAAAAAGACTGCTGGAGCACTGAGGGGAAGGGGGGGGGGGGTACTGTAAGTTTTTTCTCTTAAGTTGGCAAGTATAACAAGATAAAAAAAAAGAATAACACATTAAAAATATAAAGCAACACAACCAGCTTTTGCCAAAATATTCCACTTCAACTTAGATTTTTTTTTTCTGCTACATGTCCTCAGTCTGATGGAAAGCATCATTCAACCCACTACCTCTGAGCCATAGTTGTCCCGGACGCACCCCCAAACCTATGACTAGACAGTGAAAAGAAAAGCAGCACAATGATGATCTGATCTCTGTCACGCTGTTCTCTCCTTTTGGCTTCTTGTCAGCACATGAACTCCTTGGCTCCCTGTGCTGCTTCTTCTCACACTCCAGCCCTGCTGTACAAAGAGCTCAAGAGACTGATTCCAGATCAAATCCAGGTACTGATTGCATTAAAAAAAAAAAAAATTGAATAATGTATTAAGGATTACGGAGTTGCATTAAATTTGTATCTTCGATCTTTTCAGCACATGAACTCATTGGCTCCCTGTGCTGCTTCTTTTCACACTCATGCAATGATGTACAACAAGTTCAAGAGACTGCTGGAGCACTGGGGGGGGGGGGGGCACTACAAGAGGTTTTTCCCCCCTTTAGTTTTTGCTGAAGTTGGCAAATATAACAAGATAAAAAAGGAATAGCCCATTAAAAATATAAAACAACAAAACCAGCTTTTGCCAAAATATTCTACTTCAACACAATTTTTTTTTTTTCTGCTACATGTCCTTAGTCTGATGGCCAGCATCATTCAACCCACTACCTCTGAGCCATAGTTGTCCTGGACGCACCCCCAAACCTATGACTGGACAGTGAAAAGAAAAGCAGCACAATGATGATCTGATCTCAGTCACTCTGTTCCCTCCTCCTTTTGGCTCCTTGTCAGCACATGAACTCTTTGGCTCCCTGTGCTTTACTGAAATTTTTTTTTCTCTGAAGTTGGCAAGTATAACAAAATCAAAAAAAGAATAACTCATTAAAAATAAAAAGCAACCCAACCAGCTTTTGCCAAAATATTCCACTTCAACCAAGAGACTTTTTTTTTTTTTTGCTGCTAGATGTCCTCAGTCTGATGGCCAGCATCATTCAACCCACTACCTCTGAGCCATAGTTGTCCTGGACGCACCCCCAAACCTATGACTGGACAGTGAAAAGAAAAGCAGCACAATGATGATCTTAGCTCTATCACTCCGTTCTCTTCTCCTCCTGGCTCCTTGGGCTCCCTGTGCTGCTTCTTCCTCTCACACTCCAGCCCTGCTGTACAAGTTCAAGAGGCAGATTCCAGGTCAAATTATTTATTGAAGAAAAAAAACATTTAATGATGTATTAAATGGATTACAGAGCTGCATTAAATTTGTATCTTTGTTTGATATCTGCCTGGAGTTCAGTTTAAAAAAAAAAAAAATTGCATATATAAAATTAGTTTCTTTGGGTTTATTGCAAATTAAATTTATGATGAACGGTGGCAGGCAACTGGAGATCTCTTCCAGAGATGATCATTAAATTATGAGCTCAAGCGCCAGGCACTAAACAGACAGCCGTAGAATCAGGACAGAAGTTCTAAAGGTTCAAAAGTAAAGCTTTAAATATATAAATTTGGGGAATAGTAGAGTTAACTACGGCACAAAAAAGACAATCCTCTACAGAGCAGCAGGCTCCGTCAAATCCGGAATTGTTCTATCGGATTTAAATGAATGTATTCATTGCGGACTCTGAAAATGGAATATCACCCTCCTCCTCGTCCTGATTGCCTCTTTTCTCCCCATAACAATCAAGGTAATTAGCTGTGGGAATGGCTGAGGTCCCAAAGATTATTTTAGCTCCGGTTCTCCATCAGAAGACGCCCTATTTCCGGTGGTTTGAGATCCGCCTAAACAAACATGGGCTCAGCTCTCCGCTTCACAGTGAATACAACGAGCCGCCGGCCAACGGGAACTTCTCATAGATTACAAAAAGCGCAATTAAATCGGATGCCATTGCCGGACCCGAGGACCAAGTGGACGAATTCTTCCCATGGTCATTGCGGCGTGCTTCCTGCTGCCTGGTCGGCATGGACTGAACGTGAATCGCTTGACTGCAACATATGTAAAATGCGTTGGGATGACATTTTGACCTGTGTGTCGCAGTGCAGCCCAACGCATGGTAGCGAGTCGCCTTACGCTGCATTACAAAAAAAAGTGACTCTGCAGTCACTATATCTGGTCTCCCCGGAACCCTGCATTCAGTATACTCACATTTTGTTTGCAATTTAAAAACGAAACGCCACGAGCGGCGAGCTCGTATGTTGATGTCACTTCCGGTGCCTGTCTGTCCCAACACGTATCGTCACGGTCATCAGGGATCCCCTGATGAAGTCGGGGGACGATACGCGTTGGGACAGACAGGCACCAGAAGTGACGTCAACATACGAGCTCGCCGCTCATGGCATTTTGTATGTTGACGTCACTTCCGATGCCTGTCCATCACTGTATTTTTGCATCCACTTATAAGACTGCGGTTATTTGGGAATTTTTTTCATGTGTACTACTTTTAGCATTTACTGTATACTTCATTGTTTTGAATATTTTTAACATATATCGCTTAGGTAGTTTGACTTTAGCTTTATCTTTATCTTTTAACAGCGCAGCGCCATCTATTTCATGTGTGTGGGTATGGACGGACCCTTTTCAGTGCTTGCAGTAGTTAAACTATCATCTTCATAATAGCGCGGGAAAATATATATATCTATATAGAGATATATATCTATCTTAACTAATCTATCTATCTTATCTTATCTATCTATCTAGACACACACACACACAATTTAAAACCGGAACCGTTATATATTGCAGCTTACCAATCATTAGATACGGTGGCTGCATTCATTTTCTTTTTAAGTCTTTTTTCACTCTCCATTCTCATCTGGTGATCTGGCCAGTAACGCCTCCTGTATTAGAGCGCCAACCCCGCCCCCGGATGAAGGAGCACTGGGGGCACCTTTGAACATCAGCATTATCAGTGTGGGGGGGGGGGGATGGGAGTGTTTGATGTACTAGCAGATTTAAATACACTAACACATTGAAGCCAAACTGCAGATCACACTTTACAATCAGTTACAGCAAACAGTTTTTTTTTTTCCTTAAAGGTTTTACATGAATAAATAAAAGCTGATTATTGTAATTACCCGTTGGTGGTAAATAGTTTGTCTCAACGCTGTAACTGATACGTTTGCAGGTGAGCCTGTCTGAACAACAAACTTACTGGCTGGATCACCAGATGAAAAAAAAAAAGAAAGATTAAAAAGAGAAAATGAATGCAGCCATCACATCTAAGAATTGGTAAGCTGCAACTCTTTGCTTTTGGGTTTAGTGCTTTAAAATCATTTTATGTGCATTTACTGCAGCTCAAAAGTTTTGACTGTAGCCATTGCAACAACACAGCTGAGAAATGTCCGGCCGTGATACCTTTTTTTTATTTATTTTTAACTCCTTCAGATCCACGCTATAGCCAAATGAAAGCTACAGTGGGGGATCTACTTTGCCAGGATGGCGTTAATAGACGTCGTCCCCTTCACGCGCTTCCCGTGCGCCCCCTGCAGGGCTCACGCTGTGATCACCAATTCACCGAGACTCGGGTGATCGCAGATTGGAGTAAGGGGTCGATCCCGGCACCTTACCACGTGATCAGCTGTCAGCCAATGACAGCTGATCATGTGATGTAAACAGAAGAAAATTGGTAATCGTTTTTTTCTCCTCACGCTGACAGCGTGAGGAGAAAAAAGAAACTGATCACCGGCTTCTGTGTAAGGGACATCGGTTCCAAAGAGGAAGAGGTGAAGCCGCAACATCTGTGGCAATCAGTACCGCCTGCCAGTGCCACCGGCCAGTGCCCACAGTGCCATGAATCAGTTCCACGAGTGCCACCTATCAATGCCCACCAGTGCCTCATCAGTACCACCTAGCAGTGCTGCCCATCAGTGTCACCTACCAGTGCCGATCAGTGCCCATTAGTGTCACCCACCAGTGCTCATCAGTGCCACCCATCTGTGCCACCTATTAGTGCCCCTATTAGTGCCCTTCAGTGCCACCTATCAGTGCCCTTCAGTGCCACCTATCAGTGCCCTTCAGTGCCACCTATCAGTGCCGCCTCATCAGTGTACATCAATAAAGGAGAAAAATTACCTGTTTGCAAAATTTATTAACAAAATATAAAACGGTTTTGTATTTTTTTTTTTTTAAATATGTTTTTTTTTTTATTTTTGTAACAAAAAATAAAAAACCCAGAGGTTATTAAATACCACCAAAAGAAAGCTCTGTTTGTGGGGGGGGGGGGGAATCATAAAAATTTCATTTGAGTACAGTGTTGTATGACCGCGCAATTGTCGTTCAAAGAGCGACAGCGCTAAAAGCTGAAAATTGGTCTGGGCAGGAGGGGGGTTTAGGTGCCCAGTAAGCAAGTGGTTAAATAGCGCCAAAAAGTTACAGTTTCTGAAAAACCAGTATTGGACTAACTGCACTTACCCTTTGCTGACATTACAGAGAGTTGGGTGAACTCTCTCCTGTAGAATTTGTCTTCCCTCTGACCTTTCTCCACCCAACATCCTCCGTCTGCTGGGAATGGGGGTGTCAGGTGTGACCTTTAGGTAGGCCGGGCCGGAGATTCCCCCGGGCTGAGGCGAGATGCTGTCAGAACCTCTTACACAGTACTCGGTGTGGTTTTAATTGGCGTGTTTGCTCGGGGGGGGGGGGGGGGTAATGCTTACCTTATAAACAGAGCTGTGCTAGGCTTTACTATTCATCTCACGTAAGGGAAGAGAAGTGAACTTGTAGCCGTGACAAACCAAACACACCACAACACCAACTGCACCCTAAAGCTAAATTCAAGGCAGAAGTAAGATATTCAAAACTGACCACTTCCAACCCGGAACCAATTCTGACATTTCTCACATGGAAAATTCAGCATTTTTATTTATTATTTTTGGTAGAAAAATACT
>JBBHAA010001710.1:427500-467500 GCA_037953035.1 Aquarana catesbeiana | reverse complement strand
TAAAAGGTTTCACAAAATTGAAGAACTTAATGGATCCATTGATGTATAGAAGGTGGCACCTTTGTATATGTATTCTGAACAACTGCCCTCTACAGCAACCAAGTGAGGAAATGGATCCATCAAGGAAAGTTCTTCCATTTTATGCAATCATAAGGCCAAAAGCTCCAATGTCAAAGTTTGATAAAATGAAAGAACTTCCTTCATGGATCCAATTGATGTAGATAAGGTGGCACTTTCATACATGAATATCTCAGTTGGCTTCTACACCAAGTAGAGGCATCTGCGTTCCTGTCTAGAGGTGCATCGCATATATAGAAGGTCCTTAGGCAGGCCCCGTTGGGCCATGGAGTGGTGCCACATACACTATATTATCAAAAGGTGGGTTGCACCGATACCACTTTTTTAAGACCGAGTACAAGTACCGATACTTTTTTTTTAATGTCACGTGACAGTGGCACTAATATGCAGCATTGATGACGCGTGGACTGTGTCAGTAGTTTATTTTTTTACAATTCTATTTTTTTATAATGCTTTTGTTTTGGGGGGGGTGGACGATGTCAGTGTGTTTATTTTATTTTTTAATTATTGTTACAATTGAACCTTTTAAATATGTATTTATTACAATTCTTTATCAGCCCTGTGGGGGGCTTTGGTGAGATATCAGGGGTCTTAACAGACCCCTGACATCTCCCTTTTGAGACACAGAAAGGGACTGGGGACAGAGATTCCCCAGCCCTTTTCTCAGCAGCCTCAGCTGCACTGAAGTTGAATGGAGAGGAGACAGAGGCTCCTCTCCATTCATAAACTGAAGTATCGTAAACACAGTTTACGATGCTCAGTTATGAATGGACAGAGTCAGTAATCACTGACTGTTCATTTGGAATAGGAAGGAGCCGACAGATTTGCTGGCTCCTTCCTCCGCTCTGCATCCTGACTTGGAGGGGGAACGGAGCGGAACGCGCGGAGGGGAGAGGAGGAGAAGTGGCTGTCAGCTGCTTTATTGAAATCTATACAGGGGGGGGGTGTTTGCAACTCCCCCCACCCCCGCACCGATCACCCCCTGACTGTCCAGGTATCGGATAAAGCATCGGAGCATTTGCCCGAGTACAAGTACTTGGGCAAATTCTCGGTATCGGCACCGATACTAGTATCGGCGCAACCCTAATCAAAAGTATTGGGACGCCTGCCTTTCACATGAACTTTAATGGCATCCCAGTCTCAGTCCGTAGGATTCAATATTGAGTTGGCCCACCCTTTACAGCTATAACAGCTTCAACTCTTCTGGAAAGGCTGTCCACAAGGTTTAGGAGTGTGTCTATGGGAATGTTTGACCATTCTTCCAGAAGAGCATTTGTGAGGTCAGGCACGTGAAGGACTGGCTCGCAGTCTCCACTCTAATTCCTCCCAAAGATGTTCTATCGGGTCGAGGTCAGGACTCTGTGCTGGCCAGTCAAGTTCCTCCACCCCAAACTCACTCATCCATGTCTTTTTAGACCTTGCTTCGTGCACTGGCCCAAATCATTTGGTGGAGGGGGGATTATGGGGTGGGGTTGTTTTTCAGGGGTTGGGTTGGCCCCTTAGTTGCAGTGAAGGGAACTCTTAAGGTGTCAGCATACTAAGACATTTTGGACAATTTCATGCTCCCAACTTCGTGGGAACAGTTTGGGGATGACCCCTTCCTGTTCCAACATGACTGCGTACCAGTGCACAAAGCAAGGCCCACAAAAAAAAAAAAAGATATAGATGAGCGAGTTTGATTTTTGGCTTTGAAATCGCAATAAAGCAGCGTGATTCTAAAGCCGCACTGGTGTGAACCCGGGCTAATAGATGTCCCTAGAGGGTACAATGACAATAGCTCAACTGGCTGCCAGTACAAGGTAACACTTTGGTTGGTGGAAAAGCATGTGAATATAGAGATGGAGTCCCGAGGTGCCCCCCAGGAACTGCAACAAAAAAACAGCAGAGCAACTCTCGCCGCACTCCACCCCATCAATGCCTCACTTATGTAAACAGACGCGGCTTAAAATTCGGATACACTCCCTGAGAAGGTGGTAGAGTTACATCAGCAGGAAAGATGCCAAGCTACACAGGTCCAATAAACCCGTCACGCTATTGTAAGATGAAGTGTTTGTATAAAAAGGGACGTGTCCGAGTGTGTGTGGCTTCTTCAAGCTTCATCTGTTGTTACGGGAACAACGTTTAACAGATTAAATTCCCCTGCACAATTAATTGGAAATTCCACCTAAATATTTATGGTAACGGCAACTCATATGTAATCCATTTTCCCATTGTTGCCAGTACCGAGGTAGGGTCAGCCAGTGCCCAGGGCAAGGATCCAAAATTGCACCCCTTCCCCTCATTGTTACTACATGCCGTAAATTGGGTGTACCACCCTACGTCTTTTCTTTGCCCCCTTGTTTCTCTGCCCCCGGGACAGCTGCCCCCTCCTGCCCACCCCTTGTCCCGGCCCTGAATGCTGCCTTTGACTTGCCTCTGTTTTTTGTGCCCGGCATCCATGTGCACAAGCCCTATGTGGTTCAGGTGCTCACCTTGTATTCACATGCATTGTGTGCTTGTATAAAGTGGTGTTCTTACTAGGCTTTCTTTAGCCAGATTATTTTTATTTTTCGAGGTCTCCTACAGAGCTCGCTTCCTCCACTACCAATCCCGTGTCTCCTATGTGAGCCTGGGGACTAGATATGTGTGGTTCGTTTCCATATGAATGACAATAGTAAAGAGTTTAACTTGTTCAGATCCTCGCTATAGCCGAATGACGGCTACAGCGCAGATCTACTTTGCCGGGAGGCCGTCTCTTGACGTCCTCCCCTTACAAAGCTGGCCACGCCCCCCTGAAGGGAGCGTGCGGCGTGCGCTGTGGTCACCTGAGTCAATGAGACTCGGGTGATCACAGATCCGAGTAAGGGGTCGGTCCCGGTGTTCTGCCGAGAAAGTTCCCCCCCCCCCCCCCCCCCCGGCGGATAAGGACTCCCCTGTACTGCGCAGGCGCAGCGCTTGCGCAGTACGAGCCGCCGAAAATAGCCAAAGCTGAACACCTGGGAGTCAGCTGTACATGGCGCCTGTAACAGGGCCGCTCGCCACACTTCGGGCACGGCCTCGCTTTGCTCAGCATATTTTTATTCTAACTCTATGTCCACTTGGATGGTGGGGCTTGAACGTGGACTCAGTGTGCAGGCGCCGTCTAGAGCTGACGATCAGCTGTTTAACGTCGGAGACCTTCGGCGGCTCGTACTGCGCAAGGGGGGATCTTATCCGCCGGGGGAACTTTCTCGGCAAGACACCGGCCCCTTACCATGTGATCAGCTGTCAGCCAATGACAGCTGATCATGTGATGTAAACAGAGGATCTGTAAATCTTTAAAAATGTTTCTGCTCACAGAAAAAAAGCAGATCGCCGGCTTCTATTTGCAGGGACATCGTCCCGAAGAGGAAGAGACGAAGCTGCCTCATATGTGCCCACAAGTGCTACCTGCCAGTGCCCACAATCAGTGCCCACAATCAGTGCCCACTGTAGTAAGTGCCACCTATGAATGCCCACCAGTGGTGCCAATCAGTGCCTCATCAGTGCTGCCTATCAATGTCACCTACCAGTGCCCATCACTGCCGCCCATCACTGCCACCCAGTGCCACCTATCAATGCCCTTCAGTGCCGCCCATCAGTGCCACCCATCAGTGCCGCCTATTAGTGCCCATCAGTGGCACCTTATCAGTGCCCATCAGTGCCGCCCAGTGCCCATCACTGCCGCCCATCAGTGCCACCTATCAATGCCCTTCAGTGCGGCCCAGTGCCCACCAATGCCACCTATTAGTGCCCACCAATGCCGCCTATTAGTGCCCATCAGTGGCGCATTATCAGTGTCCATCAATGCCACCTTATCAGTGCCGCCTATCAGTGCCCATCAGTGTAGCCTCATCAGCGTACATCAATGAAGGAGAAAAATTACCGGTTTGCAAAATTTATTAGAAATTAAATTAGTTTTGTATTTTTTTTTTTTTAAATCGGTCTTTAATTTTTTTTACAAAAAATAAAAAACCCAGAGGTGATCAAATACCACCAAAAGAAAGCTCTATTTGTGAGAAAAAAATGCTAAAAATTTCATTTGGGTACAGTGTTGTATGACCGCGCAATTGCCGTTCAAAGAGTGACAGCGCTAAAAGCTGAAAATTGGTCTGGGCAGGAGGGGGGGTTAGGTGCCCAGTAAGCAAGTGGTTAAATGAATCCGAACTAACGAAACAAAATTTTGCATGAAATTCAAATCTGGATCAGTTTTTAATTATTTTCAAAACAAATTGAAGATTTTGGGTTCAGATCTGTTATAATCCAGCAGAGAATTAAAGTGAATTTGCAAGGTGAAGTAGCGCTCTATATCCCTGTTGTGCTCCTCCCGCATTATCACAGAGACCTCCAATGGAGACTACAAGTAGTCATTTTAACAACAAATGTTACAGGCATGGTCCACTGTTTGGGAAATTCACCATTGCTAGAACATATGTAGACAGCAAGTGGCTGCAGAACAGATGCAACAAACAAACAAAAAAAAAAAGAAAGAAAGAAAAGTGAATACAGTCAATAGTTTATATTGACCTTTAGTTTAGTGTAGGTCTACTTTAATGCTGCTTCCATATTATCCAATGTAAAAGGATAGGCTCACCTTTAGTAACATGTTACACCTTTATCTGGGGTATAACATTAACATGATACTAGCAGGAGCCTGACATTGCACCCGCGATTCACTGATTGCATTTACAATGCTCTGCACCTCCAGAGAAAAGGAATAGATGCACATTTTTTTACGTCCAAAAGTATGTGAATTTACTTTTTTTTTTTTAACCACTTGCCACCCAGGCCAATTCTGACATTGCTCTCCTACATGTAAAAATTATCTTTTTTTTTTTTAATGAAAATTAGATAAAACCCTCAAACATTATATATGTTTTTTTTTTAGCAAAGACCCTAGACAATACAATGGCGGTCATTGCTAAAAAAACAAAACAAAAAACCCAGTAAAATTAGCCCAATTTTTTTGCATAATGTGAAAGATGAAGTTATGCCGAGTAAATAGATACACATCATGTCACGCCTCAAAATTGCGCGCACTCGTGGAATGGCGACAAACTTCGGTACTTAAAAACCCCCATAGGCGACGCTTTAAAATTTTTTACTGGTTACATGTTTTGAGTTACAGAGGAGGTCTAGGGCTAAAATTATTGCTCTAGCTCTAACATTTGCAGGGATATCTCACACGTGTGGTTTTTCATATGTGGGTGGGACTTAACGTACGTATTCGCTTCTGCGTGCAAGCACACGGGGACAGGGGCGCTTTAAAATGATTTTTTTTATTTTCTTCTTTTTTTTATTGTTAATTTTCCTTTTTTTTTTAGTTTGACACTTAAAAAAAAAAAAAAAAAAAAATGCGATCACTTTTATTCCTATTACAAGGAATGTAAATATCCCTTGTAATAGGAATATGGCATGATCGGTCCTCTTTACAGTGAGATAGGGGGTCAATAAGACCCCACATCTTACCACTAGGCTGGGAAACCCGAAATAAAAAAAATTTAAAAATTTACGATCTCGGCTTCCCAGCCGAGGCAGCGCTGTTTGAATGCATTGCGCCCGGCCTCCGAACGATTATAGAGAAATCTCTATGGTAAACATCCGAGGCCGGCGGATTTTGTCTTGTTGAGCCTTTAAAAGTCTTTTTTTCAGGGATCATGCACACTGCTGTATGAAAAACACTGCAACTAGTATGCAGGATCTTGCTGACAGTAGCTGGCAACAAGACCCTGCATAATAAAAGTGCTCTGTGTACTGTACATATGTAAGTTTTTAGTAACATTACAGCATCAATGGTCTCTACTGCAGGCAGGAGTTTAGGCGAGGTTTACAGAGAATGGTCCGAAAAAGAGAAAATATCCAGTGAGCGGCAGTTGTGTGGAAGAAAATGCCTTGTTGATGTCAGAGGAGAATGGGCAGACTGGTTCCAGATGATAGAAAGGCAAGAGTGACTCAAATAACCTCTTGTTATACCCAAGGTATGCAGAATACCATCTCTGAACACACAACACATCGAACCTTGAACACCGGATGCCACTCCTGTCAGCTAAGGACAGGAAGCTGAGGCTACAATTCGCACAGGATCACCAAAATTGGACAATAGAAGATTGGAAAAACGTTGCCTGGTCTGATGAGTCTTGATTTCAGCTGCGACATTCAGATGGTGGGGTCAGAATTTGGCATAAACAACATGAAATCATGGATCCATCCTGCCTTGTATCACTGGTTCAGGCTGGTGGTGGTGTAATGGTGTGGGGGGGATATTTTCTTGGCACAGTTTAGGCCCCTTAGTGCCAATTGAGCATCATATAAAACCCCACAGCCTACCTGAGTATTGTTGCTGACCATGTCCATCCCTTTATGACTACAGTGTCCCCATCTTCTGATGGCTCCTTCCAGCAGGATAATGCACCATGTCACAAAGCTCCAATCATCTCACCACTGGACAATGAGGTCCCTGTACTCCAATGGCCTCCACACTCACCACATCTCAATCCAATAGAGCACCTTTGGAATGTGGTGGAACGGGAGATTCCCATTATGGATGTGCAGCCGACAAATCTGCAACAACTGTGTGATGCTATCATGTCATTATGGAGCAAAATCTCTGAGGAATGTTTCCAACACCTTGTTGAATCTAAGCCATGAAGAATGAAGGCAGTTCCGAAGGCAAAAGGTGGTCCAACCCGGTACTAGCGAGGTGTACCTAATAAAGTGGCCGGAGAGTGTAGCTTCAAGTGGAGTTCCACCCACTTTTACAACTCTTCAGCATCCATCACTAAACTGTGCACTGTAAACAAATTGGATATTTTTAAATTTTTTTTCTCAGCACCTCCTGTATATCTGCTGTATTCATTTTTCACTTCCTCCTCCCTGGCCGCGGCCCATCGCATCATTTCCTGTTTGCAATGCCTTCTGGGAAGAGGCGGCAACTTCCTCTAAAGCTGTCGTTGCTATGGAAACCTGACCTGAAACCTATTACACTGCTTGTGCTGCACTGAGCATGTGCGAGATCTGCAAGGATGAGATCCAGGAAGAAATACAGTCTGGCTTCAGATGCCCACACTTAAGATGGCCACGGCCTGCTGTAAGTTTATAAAATAACAAACTACTGTTATAAACTAACTAAACAGACCTTAGTTTACAGACTAAATTTACTAGAATACATTAAGCTTGTGTATTATAGGGGTATTTTTATTTAAAATGTATCATTTCGGCCGGAACACCACTTTCACATTCTGTGTAGAAAGCAGCACTTCCCCTTCACCGTGAAGATTCAAGCTACTCATTTTACCAGCATTTATCGTAAAAGGGAAACTATGTAGCAACAAAAAGGAACAATAAGCAAAGAATGTATACAAAATATTTACAATGTACACATACCATTCAAAACACAGAAAGCATTGTGTCCCGCTCTTCATTCACAAACACATATAGGCACATGCTTGTAAAAAAAGGAAGCAAAAAGGGGAAAAAAAAGAAAAAAAAAAAAGGGAGAAGTTGATGTAAGCCCAATCACGAGAAAATGTATGTATGTCATTTCAAAACTTATTTTAACCACTTAAGGACGGAGCCTCTTTTTCACACTTGTTTACAAGGTAAAATCTTTTTTTTTTGCTAGAAAATTACTTAGAAACCCCAAACGTCGGTTGTTGCAATACTTTATGTCATACCGTATTTGACTTAAAAAAAAGAAATAATAAATAATAAGACAACAGTAAACGTTAGCCCAATTTTCTTTTTATATTGTGAAAGATAATGTTACACCGAGTAAATCGATACCAAACATGTCACACTTCAACACTGCACCCCGCTCGTGGAATGGCGACAAACTTTGACCCTTAAAAATCTCCATAGGCGACGTTTTAAAATTTCTACAGGTTATCAGTTTTGCGTTACAGAGGAGGTCTAGGGCTAGAATTATTGCTCTCGCTCTAACGCTCGCAGCGATACCTCACATGTGTGGTTTGAACACAGTTTTCATATGTGGGCGCGACTTACGTATGTGTTCGCTTCTGCACGCGAGCTTGGAGGAATGGGGTGCTTTAAAAAAAAAAAAAAAAAAAAAAAAAAAAAAAAATATATATATATATATATGATGTCACTTTTATTCCTATTACAAAGAATGTAAACATCCCTTGTACGGCTCCGGTAAGCGACGGAGACAACCAGAGCGTGGCGGAAGGGGGGGCCCCTCTCCCGCCCCAATAAAATAGTGATCTTGCAGCGAAGCCGCCGCAGAGGCCACTTTTATGGTAAAGAGGACCGCCCGCCATTTCTGAAAATACTGGGGTTATGGCAGCTAGCTGCTACCATAACCTCGGTATTTAGCGTCAAAGTACCAACGTTGGCGGCAAGTGGCTAATAACTTTGAACCACTTGAAGACCCAGCCTTTTTCTGACACTGGTCATTTACAAGTTTAAATTAGTATTTTTTGTTAGAAAATTACTTAGAACCCCCAAAAATGTATATATTTTTTTAGCAGAGACCCTAGAGAATAAAATGGCAGCCTTTGCAATATTTTATGTCACACTGAATTTGTGCAGCTGTCTTTCAAACGCAATTTTTTTGGAAAAAAAAAAAAAGAACACTTTCGTGAATTAAAAAAAAAAAAAAAAAAAAAAAAAGTAAAGTTAGCCCAATTTTTTTGTATACTATGAAAGATAATGTTTTGCCAAATAAATAGATACTTAACATGTCACGCTTCAAAATTGCGCACACTCGTGGAATGGTGACAAACTACTAATTAAGTACTTAAAAATCTCCATAGGCAACGCTCTAGAAATGTTTAGAGTTACAGAGGACGTCCAGTGCTAGAGAACTATTGTTCTCGCTAGAACGATTGCGTCGATACCTCACGTGTGGTTGGAAAACCGTTTCCATATGTGGGTGCAACTTATGTATGCGTTCGCTACTCCGTATGAGCTGGGGCGCCTTTATAAAAAATAAATAAATAAATAATAATTTCTCATTTATTTTACTTTTTATTTTTCCACCATTTCTTTAATTTTTTTTTTTTTTATAGCTTTTATTCTTATTACAAGGAATGTAAACATTCCTTGAGGCAGAACCGATGGGCACTGATGAGGCAGAACCGATGGGCACTGATGAGGCAGAACCGATGGGCACTGATGAGGCTGGATTGAAATCAGGGCCCCGATTATTTGTGTAAATGTTCCCCATCATACTTGACGACTCTCCTCATGCACGGGAGAAGGGAATGCCGATAACCGACTATTTATTGTATTTACATGTGATCACATGGTAAAGGGACGCTGTGATTGGTCCTTTACTGCAATCACAGTTCTGGGAAGACATGCATGGACGCCCTCCTGAGACAACAGAGCCGTGCTGTAGCCTTCTTTTGGCTATAGCATGGATTTGAAGAAGTGGTTAAACATTTTTTCCCCTTTTTATAAATTTTTTTTTTTTTTTTTTTTTACAGAGTAACACTGTACTACTTTGGGGAAGTGGTCAAGGTTTTGTGCTTTTTTTTTTTCACACACACTATGGTTGCTTATAATAGTGATAATCACGGTTATAAGCAACTTTTTTTTTTTTTTTTTAAAGAATGACCTCCATTCAGTGTGTACTATTGCAATTGGCTACAGCCAATCACATAATACAGATGGGCTGTGATTGGCCCTATCTGTACCACGTGATCACAGAGATCAACACAATAGTGCACAACGAATGTCATGAATGGAAGCCATTCACTGTGTGCAATTGCCATGTGATCTGTGCTGTGATTGGTCACAGTGATCACATGGTACCGGCAGCGGCCCGATACACAGATCCTGTGGACACAGCGGGCAACAGATCGCACGCGAGTCGTGATCCTGGGAAGACGTCGTAGGACATCCACCCAGGATAGCAGTGCTCCCACCCAGTCGTCATCCGTCTATAGGCCGGGTGCGAGGTAGTTAATCTTGCTTCTTTTGTAACCGGTTTCATTTTTGATATAATAAAAAAAAAAAAAAAGAAGTGGAGAATGAAGAAGTGAAACACGTCCGAGATTTCCTTCCTCTAAACGCCACTCTCATAACTCTCACTATGTAACCAGGCTTCACAAAAAAAAGGAGCAAAAACTGAACTCCAGGATCAGCAAATATCATCTAAATCCATTCCTCATGTGTGTTCTTCCCTGAGTCTCAGTGAGCTCTGTGTATTTCTTCCAGATCTGTGCAGTAATCCAGTGTGAGACTTCCTGTAATAAAGACCGCTCACTGCTGCTCTCTCTCTCCTTGTGCAGGGTGACTGGTCTTGTCTCCGCCCCCTTCCTGTAGGTTTCTGCATGCAGCTTGTAGTGGGTGGAGCCTGCTGGGCTCCTCCCACATCTCTGCTCTCTGTACAGGCTGTGTACAGAGATGATGATGTGATGAAGATGTCACTGATATTTTTTACAAGGTAATATCTTGGTTTGTAAAGGCATACAAAAAGAGGATTTATATCCTTTGTGGCTATTGAAAAATATATTTCTCCACTTCCCAACAGTAGGATGTCCTTCAGTCGAAGTGGTTATACCAGGATGATGCCAGCACCTGCAGACATCATCCTGGCATCAACATTTTCAGCCAGCGATTCCCCGTTCAGCAGAGGTGATTCAGTGGCTAATCAGCCACTGGATCACTTCTGCGAATGGCAGATAGGGGGTCCCCTCCCGTTGCCGCCTTTCCCAGCACTGCTCTCCGATCGCTTGTGACCAGCCGCAGCACACAGAGAGGAACGGACGTCGTTCCTCCCTCTCTGGGAACCCAGAAGCAACAAGGATTTTGTCACTTCCGGTTTCCGCTCTTTGTTTACCAGGTTGTTAGCCTCCAGAAAAGCAGCCGATCAGACCGATCTATCAGCTGCATGGCGGACCAGAGGAGAGATTTGGTATCCAATAGACCCCAGATCTCTCTAGAAAGAGGACTTGTCATGGCCCATGCTGTCACAAGGGATGTATAACATTCCATGTGATAACTTTATTGCCAATACAAAAAAAAAAAAAAAAAAAATTCAAGAGACCGTGTAAAAATTATTTATTTTTTTTACATAAAAAATTAAAAAAAAACAGGGCTTGACAAATTTGCTTTCAATTTAGGAGCCTGCTAAAAAAGTTAGGAGCTAGTTTTTTTAATCAGCTGCCCAGAACTGCATAAGCGGTGTGTCGGGCAACAGGAATTGCTCATGCCTGGTGCCAAGCGAAAAAAAGACCAAAAATGTAAAAAAAAAAAAAAAAAAAACCCCCACACACACACACACAACACACCCCACACTTTAGTTTGTTATAAGATTTTGCAATTTGGGCATTGATGAGGAGGCAATCATGGGCACTGGTGAGGCGGCACTGAGACAGCACTCCCCATTCACTTACCAACAATAAGGAAAGGGGCGACAGATCAAGCCCACAAACACAACCACAGCACCCAGCTATTAACAACTTGCTACCCAGGCGCACCTCTGGCCACATACAGTACTGCATACACCAGCGCCCCCCCGCACCTCTGGCCGCATACACCAGCGCCCCCCCGCACCTCTGGCCGCATACACCAGCGCCCCCCCGCACCTCTGGCCGCATACACCAGCGCCCCCCCGCACCTCTGGCCGCATACACCAGCGCCCCCCCGCACCTCTGGCCGCATACACCAGCGCCCCCCCGCACCTCTGGCCGCATACACCAGCGCCCCCCCGCACCTCTGGCCGCATACACCAGCGCCCCCCCGCACCTCTGGCCGCATACACCAGCGCCCCCCCGCACCTCTGGCCGCATACACCAGCGCCCCCCCGCACCTCTGGCCGCATACACCAGCGCCCCCCCGCACCTCTGGCCGCATACACCAGCGCCCCCCCGCACCTCTGGCCGCATACACCAGCGCCCCCCGCACCTCTGGCCGCATACACCAGCGCCCCCCGCACATCTGGCCGCATACACCAGCGCCCCCCCGCACATCTGGCCGCATACACCAGCGCCCCCGCACCTCTGGCCGCATACACCAGCGCCCCCCCACCTCTGGCCGCATACACCAGCGCCCCCGCACCTCTGGCCACATACAGTACTGTATACACCAGCGCCTTTGGCCACATACAGTACTGCACACACCAGCGCCCCTGCACCTCTGGCCACATACAGTACTCCATACAACAGCGCCTCTAGCTACATACAGTACTGCATACACCAGCGCCCCCCGCACCTCTGGCCGCATACACCAGCGCCCCCCCCGCACCTCTGGCCGCATACACCAGCGCCCCCCCGCACCTCTGGCCGCATACACCAGCGCCCCCCCGCACCTCTGGCCGCATACACCAGCGCCCCCCCGCACCTCTGGCCGCATACACCAGCGCCCCCCCGCACCTCTGGCCGCATACACCAGCGCCCCCCCCGCACCTCTGGCCGCATACATCAGCGCCCCCCCGCACCTCTGGCCGCATACACCAGCGCCCCCCCCCGCACCTCTGGCCGCATACACCAGCGCCCCCCCCCCGCACCTCTGGCCGCATACACCAGCGCCCCCCCCCGCACCTCTGGCCGCATACACCAGCGCCCCCCCCCCGCACCTCTGGCCGCATACACCAGCGCCCCCCCGCACCTCTGGCCGCATACACCAGCGCCCCCTGCACCTCTGGCCGCATACACCAGCGCCCCCCCCCCACCTCTGGCCGCATACACCAGCGCCCCCCGCACCTCTGGCCACATACACCAGCGCCCCCCGCACCTCTGGCCGCATACACCAGCGCCCCCCGCACCTCTGGCCGCATACACCAGCGCCCCCCGCACCTCTGGCCGCATACACCAGCGCCCCCCGAACCTCTGGCCGCATACACCAGCGCCCCCCGAACCTCTGGCCGCATACACCAGCGCCCCCCGAACCTCTGGCTGCATACAATACTGCATACACCAGGGCCCCCGCACCTCTGGCCACATACAGAACTGCATAGACCAGCAGAGGTTGTAGAACGAATCATCTGAGTTTCCATTATTTCCTATGGGGAAACTCGCTTTGATATACGAGTGCTTTGGATTACAAGCATGCTTCTGGAACTATTTATGCTCGTAATCCAAGGTATTACTGTATATGAAAAGTGTCAGAATTGGCTGGGTAGGCAAGTGGTCAAATAAAAGATTTTATGACGGGATTGAGATCTTAAGATCCTGGAAGATGAGGACCTGCCGATGGAGATACAGCGACACCGGAAAACAAAACAAGCAGCAATTCCCAACACAGTTAGTCTCGGGTGCAATTACAGTAGACCTGGAACTTGATCCACATGCTGAATGCATTCAAGAGGAACAAAGAGCGAAGTATACACGTGAAATCCATACATGTCTTCATGCCAAAGGATATGGATCTGTATATGCAGGAAGTCCCATTCATGCCAACTGGGATGCAGCGACTGCACAAACACAGCCCCTTGCTCCCAATCTGACATCCGCATGTGTGCATGGCACTAAACGCACACTGTCTGGGTCCAGAGCCATGCGCCCACACCGGAGAAGAGGCCATAACTGGCATGAATAGGACTGCCTGCATGCGGATGTGCAGGACACCTGTGCAACGTTCTGTGCGGAGTCTTACCCGTTTCTGTCCTATAGATACAGAGACCACAGCACTAACCTCTTCAATACAAATGGAAGGGACTGCCCTCCATAATCACCTGATCAGTCCTGGTGTTGTAACAAGGAATTACAACAAGACCAGCATCCCTGTATTCCCAGTATATTAACACTTATGAAAGGCTTGCTGCAATGAACCTAACATGCCACTCAGTTAGGGTTACATAGTTGGTAAGGCTGAAAAAAGACAATAGTTCATCCAGCTCACCCTGTGTAGGTGTATGTGTGTCAGTGTCTATAATGATTTCCCATATCCCTGTATGTTGTATCCTTTAAGATGTGCACCTAAGTCTTTAAAAAATATCAATATTTCCCACAGCCACCACCAATTGCGGGAGAGAGTTCCACAACCTTATAGCCCCAACGGTGAGGGAACCCCCTACGTAGTTTAAGGTTAAACCGCTTCTCCTCCAATCTCATTGTGTGCCCCCCGTGTCCTTTTACACTCCCTAGGACTGAATCGTTTATTTCTTATCCTGGGATCCACATTGAGATATTTGTAGATCGCCATCATGTCCCCTCTCAAGCGCCTCATCTCCAGCGAAAATAAATTTAGCCGTTGCAGTCGTTTCTCGGAATGGAGGTCCTCCAGTCTCCTCATTAGTTTTGTTGCCCTTCTTTGGACTCTCCAGCGCATTCCCTTTGGAGGACTGGTGACCAGAACTGGACGGAAAACTCCAGATGTGGCCTAACCAGAGTTTTATAAAGTGTCAGGATTATCGTTCTATCTCTGGAGTATATCCCCTTTTTTATACATACTAATATTCTGCCTGCTTTGGTAGCTGCAGCTTTACACTGCATGCTGTTGCCCAATCTGTCATCTATTAGCACCCCTAGATCCTTCTCCATCCTTAATTCCCCCAGGAGGTTCTCCACCTAGTGAGTAGTTTGCATGTACGTTTTTTGCCCCCCAAGTGCATTACTTTACATTTCTCCACATTAAACCTCCTTTGCCATTTGTCTGCCCGCTCCTTTATCTTATTCAGGTCATTCTGCAAAATGTCTATGTCTTAATGTGATTCTATTACTCCGCTTATCTTTGAGTCATCTGCAAAAACTGAGACTGAACTAGTTATCTCATGTTCCATATCATTTATGAGTATATTGAATAGAATTGGTCCCAAGACAGAACCTTGGGGGTACCCTACTCACCACTCCAGACCAGTCTGAGTACATGTTATTTATCACCACCCTTTGGACCTGTCAATGTAATCAGTTTTTACCCAAGCACAGACCCTATGGTCCAAGCCTGTAGCCCTCAGCTTGTATATTAAGCGTTTATGGGGGACGGTATCAAATGCTTTTGCAAAGTCCAGATACACCACATCCACAGGCCTCCCCCTATCTAGATGACAGTTCACTTCCTCCTAGAATGTTAGCAGATTGGTCTTGCAGGAACTTCCTCTCATAAACCCATGCTGATTACCACTAATGATATTCTTCTCCTCGCTAAATCTTTGGATATAGTCCCTAAATCATCCCCTCCAATAATTTACCCACTATTGATGTTAGGCTAAAATTCCCAGGAATATGTCTCTGCCCTTCTTTGAATATTGGTACCACATTGGCTTTTCTCCAATCAGCTGGTACTAATCCTGTCATTATGCTGTCCACAAAGATCAGGAATAATGGCTTGGCTATAACTTAACTTGAGTTCTTTGAGGACTCTCGGGTGTAAGCCATCTGCTCCTGGTGATTTATTTGTCTTTCCTTGACTCCGGCCTCTGTTGGCCACATGGTTATGTCATGTGTTGTGTCACTAACACTACAGTCAGTAAACCCTTTTTTCCTGCTTAAAAACTGTGGAGAAGAAGGCATTTAGTACAGTTGCCTTCTTTGTCCCACCTGTAACCATCTTCCCATCCTCATCTTTTAAGTGTGCAATGTGCGGCAATTTTGTCTTTTTACTGTTAATATATATAAAAAATATTTTGGGTTATTTTTACTCTCTTCCGCTATGTATCTCTCAATCTTTTTTAGCCGCTGATTGCGATTTTACATTTCTTATTGCATTCCTTGTAGTGTTGGAATGCTGATGGTGACCCATTCCCTTTTTTAAAGGCTATACTTTTCTCCTTAATGAGGTTATTCACATTACGGTTTAACCACCCAAGTATAATTTTCGCACTTCTATAGGAAAGAAATGGGTCTTTATATGAGGCAAGTCACTGAATGTATACCTTATTCAATTCATTTATAAATAACAAATCACATTACAGAGGGTGTCAATCAGTAATACAGGACACAATATAATGTAATACATTTGCATAAATATGTAATAGTTACACAGAGTAAGATAAAAAACATAATAAGCATTATAGTTACAAAAGGACACTCATCAATTCATAAAAGTTTAATGAACATAATCGATTTTTCATGGTGAGCCAAAATTGTCTAAGCATCAGTTCGATGTAACGCAACGCACGTTTCATGACTCATGCCAATCATCGGGGGGTAAAATGCTCTGAAATGAAATCAGTGATATCTATAAAGTATAGGATATCCTTTAAACGGAGAACAATCTCTCATAATAAAGGTGTGCAACTTATAGCATGGTCAAATAATGATGCCCAACCTCAAATCCAAGGGAGGAAGAGGGACAAAGATGATCATCTCCCCCCCCCCCCCCCCAGGGCTGAGGTGAGGAGTCCCATTCAGATTCAAAAAGGTGGATGTGGGCAGCTTACACATATAATTACATATTTACAGCCTCATAAAAAGGTACTTGGAGTACGACTTTCATACAGATAGATGTCATCGGTAGATTAGTGCAGACCAATTAAGAGACCAATTTAAAGTGCCCAGGCCAATTTAAAAAAGGTAGACATGACACACCCGGGTTTATGTCTCACTATGAAGACGTACCTGCATGTTGCCCTAAATTACAGCACATGGTGCAACATTACCCAACACTGTACAAACAATCCCATTCAGTTCACTCCATTGTATACAACCTAACCAGGGTCGGGTGGGCAAGGGGTGGGCAGGAGGGGAAAGTGCCCTGGGTGCAGTAAAGCAATTGGGCAAAAAAAAAAAAATAGATAGCCCGAGAAAAGATAAATAAAATAAAACAAGGCTCTGGCTGCAATATTCAGCTTCAATCCAGAGACTTCCCCCAGCAGTACTTTTTGTCTGCCACTAGAGGTCCTCAGTCTGATGGCCAGCATCATTCAACTTACTTCATCAGAACTCAGGTCCCTCTTGAACCCATCCCCCTAGCCTGTGAATGGACAGTGAAAAGAGAAGTAGCATAGCGACGAGCTCCTCTCTCTCTCTCTCTCTCATCAGTGTACTTGTTGTCAGAACATGAACTGATTGGCTCCCTGTGCTGCTTCTTCCTCCTACACTCAAGCCCTGCTGTACAGGGAGAGCAATAGGTCAGGTACTTACACTGCATGTATTTAAAAAATGCAATCAATTGCGCATCAAAAGCAGACCTTTCACTAAATATAATATAATATATATATATTTTATTTATTATATACACACACAAACACTTTTTTTTTTTTTTTTTTTTTTTTTTTTTTACACACACACACACACACACAGTATCTCACAAAAGTGAGTACACCCCTCACATTTTTGTAAATATTTTATTCTATCTTTTCATGTGACAACACTGAAGAAATGACACTTTGCTACAATGTAAAGTAGTGAGTGTACAGCTTGTATAACAGTGTAAATTTGCTGTCCCCTCAAAATAACTCAACAAACAGCCATTAATGTCTAAACCGCTGGCAACACAAAAGTGAGTACACCCCTAAGTGAAAATGTCCAAATTGGGCCCAATTAGCCATTTTCCCTCCCTGGTGTCATGTGACTCGTTAGTGTGACTGGGGAGCAGGTGTGTTCAATTTGGTGTTATCGCTCTTACTCTCTCATACTGGTCACTGGAAGTTCAACATGGCACCTCATGGCAAAGAACTCTCTGAGGATCTGCAAAAATAATTGTTGCTCTACATAAACCATACAGCGGTTTAACAGGACAGGTTCCACTCAGAACAGGCCTCGCCCTGGTTCACCAAAGAAGTTGAGTGCACGTGCTCAGCGTCATATCCAGAGGTTGTCTTTGGGAAATAAACGTATGAGTGCTGCCAGCATTGCTGCAGAGGTTGAAGGGGTGGGGGGTCAGCCTGTCAGTGCTCAGACCATACGCCGCACACTGCATCAAATTGTCTGCATGGCTGTCGTCCCAGAAGGAAGTCTCTTCTAAAGATGATGCACAAGAAAGCATGCAAACAGTATGCTGAAGACAAGCAGACTAAGGACATGGATTACTGGAACCATATCCTGTGGTCTGATAAGACCAAGATAAATGTAATAGGTTCAGATGGTGTCAAGCGTGTGTGGTGGCAACCAGGTGAGGAGTACAAAGACAAGTGTGTCTTGCCTACAGTCAAGCATGGTGGTGGGAGTGTCATGGTCTGGGGCTGCATGAGTGCTGCCGGCACTGGGGAGCTACAGTTCATTGAGGGAACCATGAATGCCAACATGTACTTGGGGGCATCCTCAAACGGAAGGTGGAGGAGCGCAAGGTCTCCAACATCCACCAGCTCCGTGATGTCGTCATGGAGGAGTGGAAGAGGACTCCAGTGGCAACCTGTGAAGCTCTGGTGAACTCCATGCCCAAGAGGGTTAAGGCAGTGCTGGAAGAGAATGGTGGCCACACAAAATATAAACATCCCTTGTAATAGAAATAAGCATGACAGGACCTCTTTCTTGTGAGATCTGGGGTCAAAAAGACCTCAGATCTTACATAGCAAAAAAAAAAAAAAAAAAAAATTTTACATTTACTAAAAAAAAAAAAAAAAAAAATTGGCCCGTTAGGCGGAAGTGACATCAGACGTTGCTCTGGTCCTCCAAGGGCATAGAGTCAAGTGGGGCCATCTTGCCCTAACTTGACTTCCTGCCCATCGCTCCAGAGGATCCTATCGTTTCCACGTTTACGCAAGGCCCTGGTGACCGGGCACCTCTCCTGCTGCCTATAAAAGTGATCCCATGGCAAATCCGCTACAGGGCCCACTTTTATTTGAAAGATCGCCAACAGTATATATAAAAAAAAAAAAATACAGGGGTTATGGCAGCTATCTGCTGCCATAACAACGTTATATAACGTAAGTAATGAGAAAAAAAAAAAATATAATATAATATTATATATATATATATATATATATATATATATATATATATATATATATATATATATATATATATACACACATATATATATATATATATATATATATATATATATATATATATATATATATATATATATATATATATACATATACATACACACACACACACACACACACACACACACACACACACACACACACACACACACACAATGGGCGGTCCGGAAGTGGTTAAGCATCTAACTTTTAAAAGGTCACTGAGTGATCAACAAAGGCCATGTGACTACGAGGTCATGTGGCTTTTGGTTAGCAACAAAGCAAGTGGTAATAACTCAAGTCAAGGGAGGACCTGCATGGCTTATGTTACTAAACGGTTCCTTTTTTTCATGTTTTTCTTTGGTATATTTTGTTTAAAATTCTTGTAATTTTTTTTTTATTTTGTTTAAAATTCTTGTAATTTTTTTTTTTTGCACAAAATAGTCCGGTTTTCATGTTATTGCTCATGGTAGCTGCACGTTTATGAGTTGGGTAGCTCAAACAACACAGCACAATTTGAATTTGCCAACATAAACTTTTTACTGGTCATGATGTTCTCTCATCTCATATACACTATATTACCAAAAGTTTTCAGACGCCTACTTTTACATGAACTTTAATGGCATCCCAGTCTTAGGCTGCATTCACACCTGAGTGTATCATTTTCAGGCAGAAAGTCGCGCGATTTTTGCCACGACTTTGTACAGGTCAAAAAGTCACCTATGTAAAAAGCAGCAAAACGCCCAAATCTGCCCGTATTGAGCTACAAAAAAAAAAGCTCCAGAACTTTAAGCTTCAGGCGATTGAGTGAAGATGTAAACCATCTCCAAAAGAGAATAATTGTTTTTTTTCTTCCTCTTGGAGCTTCAAGCTACAAAACGCTGAGGTGTGAATGGGGCCCCAAGTCCGTAGGGTTCAATATTGAGTTGGCCCACCCTTTGCAGCTATAACAACAGCTTCAACTCTTCTGGAAAGGCCGTCCACAAGGTTTAGGAGTGTGTCTGTGGGAATGTTTGACCATTCTTCCAGAACCGCATTTGTGAGGTCAGGCAGTCCTCCACTCTAATTCATCCCAAAGGTCTTCTATCGGGTTGAGGTCAAGGCCCTGTGCAGGCCAGTCAAGTTCCTCCACCCCAAACTCAATCACCCACACTATATTGCCAAAAGTTTTGAGCCACCCCTCCAAATCATTTGGTGGAGGGGGGATTATGGTGTGGGGATGCTTTTGAGGGGTTGGGCTTGGCCCCTTAGTTCCAGTGAAGGGAACTCTTAAGGCATCGGCATACAAAGACATTTTGGACAATTTCATGATCCCAACTTTGTGGGAACAGTTTGGGGATGACCCCTTCTTGTTCCAACATGACTACGCACCAGTGCACAAAGCAAGGTCCATAAAGACCTGGATGTCAGGGGAAGAGTTCCCTTGACTGGAACTAAGGGGCCAGGCCCAAGCCCTGAAGTTCAACCCCACACCATAATCCCCCCTCCACCAAATGATTTGGACCAGTGCACAAAACAAGGTCCATAAAAGACATGGATGAGAGCGTTTGGGGGGTGAGGAACTTGACTGGCCTGACCGAGACCTGACCTCAACCCAATAGAACACCTTTGGGATGAATTAGAGCAGAGACTGTGAGCCAGGCCTTCTCGTCCATAATCAGTACCTGACCTCACAAATGCTCTTCTGGAAGAATGGTCAAACCTTCCCATAGACACACTCCTAAACTGAAGCTGAAGCTGAAGCTGTTATAGCTGCAAAGGGTGGGCCAACTCAATATTGAACCCCACAGACTAAGACTGGGATGCCATTAAAGTTCATGTGCGTGCAAAGGTAGGCGTCCCAATACGTTTGGTAATATACTGTATATCTCCAATAAGGCTCTAGTCCCTATGTCTAAGCAGCACTATCAATACTCTCCCCAGCAGGGGAAGCAATGTAAACCAATAGCCAGGCGTGGCAACGTTTGGCCCAACAAGAAGGGACACCAATGACTGGTGAATCTACAAATGCAGCCTCCTATACAAATTTACATAAAATTTCTGGTGTGAGTAACAGACAGACCTGCCCATGATAATGGCAGTGTCTTTCGAGGCTGCAGAAAACAATATTGATTGGGCATCTAAGGGGTACGTTTTATAAGGCCTTCCAGCTTGCGATAAATACATCCAAAATTGGCAACTCAGGTCCCAAACTGGCAATTTGGGCGCAGAGTCCTCCAAGGTTAGGGGCAGTCCAGACGCCAGCAGCATGCAATTACCGTTCTACCTGTGCGTGTCCGATGGCAGTGTACATCATACGGCACAATCAGGAGCCGCCCTCGTTTCTTGTTCCTATTTACACGATTAATATGGGATTTTGTGCCTGTCCTATTTATGTATCAGGCGCTGTCAGACTAATCACATGGTGTTTAAATATTTGCACGAGACTATAGCATGTCAGCACACGCCTATGCAAACAAATCTAGCCATGTTAGCTGTACGGGACAGACAAAAAAAAAAAAAAAAAAGTTATGAACCCCCCACCCCCCCCGGGTAGTGTTACAGGGGAACTCCACAGTGAGGGAGGGTTTGGACCTCTGCCAGGTTTTTCCTGAGGCTGCATTCACACCTGAGCGTAGGGTCTTTGAGCTTTTTTTTTTTTTTTTTTTGCGCGTTTGTATGCAGCGTTTTTGGGCTTTGCCGTTTTTCTTATTAGCCAATAGAGAAAACTATTATCTGTTGCATCATTTGCATAATTTCAGCTTTTTTAGCTTTTATTTCTTCTGTTATTGTTATTTACTTATTATAATTTGTTTTCCGTAAGGCAAGGGGTTCAAGTTCAGTTAGGGTTATTTATTATTACATGAATAAAAAAAAAAATTTAAAATAAATACACAAATAAAAAAATAAATAGAATTCAATAAATGAATACTAAGCAACAATAAATAATTAACCCTTACAAAAAATAAAAAATAATGACTAAAAAACACCCTAACACAAAATAATAAATAAAAATAATAATAAAAAAAACAAAAAACAATAAACACCCATACTTGAACAAAAAAAATACAATAATAATAATAATAATAAATAATAATAATAAATTAATAAATGTATTTTCTTGTTCGAGTTTGGATGTTTATTTATTTTTTAAATAATTTTTTATTGTTGTTTTTTCATACAAACAGCAACAGAAACAACAAAGAACATACAACCCCGGCACGTAATAAAAACACCCAAAAAAAACAAACAAAAAAAACCAAAAAAAAAAAAAACCAAAAAAACACCCTCTTGCGCCTGTACTCTTCTCCCCTGCCCCCCGCCCCCCCTCCCCATTTCGCCCTCCAATTATATATCCAAAATATCAAGCCATCTACTCCATAGCTTTTCAAAAGTCCTCTATGCAGAAAAATATGAATTTTTCCTTAACTAGGGTTTCCCTTGTTTGTATCTTCCATTCTGCTACTGTAGGTGGAAATGGTTATGTCCATGTTTGCGCTATAAGCTTATGAGCCTGAAATAGGTTCCTAATCATTGAAATCCTGTATTCCCCCGGGTGTTTATTTTATTATTAATAAAATTATTATTATTAATAATAGGAATGTTTTAAATATTTAAGGTTAGAGGTTAATTAATATATTACATATGAATTTATATTCTTATTTAAGATGATTTTTAGTTATTTGTGTATTTTACATTTATTGATTCATATATTATTACCATTTTATGTTTTAAGCAGAAAATCGCGCAAAAAAAAAAAAAAGCACGACAAAACGCGCCCAAAAACGCACAAATTGCGCGTCTCCATTCATTTCTATGAGAATAGAAACGCGCCAAAAAATGCCCTAATCTGCCCGATTTGGGCGACAAAAAAAAAGTCCCAGAACTTGTTTGCGCTTCAGGCGGCGTGGAGTGGAGATGTGAACCGTCTCCATAGAGAATCATTGAATTTTTTTTTTTTTCCTCCAGCGTTTTTGAGCTTCAAGCTACAAAAATTCTGAGGTGTGAATGCAGCCTGAGAGCAGTGCGATTCGGCTGCGGGTGATTGCGAATGCAGGAACAGATGCGATTCCCGCAGCCACGCACGTTAGTAAAAAATCGGCACACATAGTTAGGCATATATTTAACCCTTTGTTTGTCCTAGATGTTAACCCCTTCCCAGCCAGTGCCATTAGTACAGTGACAGTGTATAGTATTAGCACTGATCACTGTATTAGTGTCACTGGTGAGGTCAGTGGCAGTCAGTCTCCCCCCAGCATCAGTTAGTGTCAGATTGTCCGCCGCACTATCATAGTTGGTAAGGTTGAATAAAGACAATAGTCGATCCAGTTCAGCCGGTGTAGGTGTGTGTGTGTGGAAAATCATTTCTCACATCCCCGTATATTGTTTTCACTAAGATGTACGTCCAAGAGTCTTTTAAAACTATCCATACTTCCTGCCGAGACCACCGATTGTGGAAGAGAGTTCCACATCCTTACCGCCCCTACAGTGAAAAACCTCCTTTGCGTTACTTTAACTGACAATTGCGCGGTTGTGCGACGCTGCACCCCAATAAAATTGATGTCTTTTTATTCCCACAAATAGTGCTTTGTTTTGGTGATATTTGATCACCTCTGCGGTTTTTATTTTTTGCGCTATAAAACACAAAAAAAAAAAAAAATCTATATTTTTTACTTTCTGCTATAAAGCATATCCAAAAAAAAAAAAAAAAAAAAAAAAAATGTACAAAATCGAAATTTCTTCATCAATTTAGGCCAATATGTTTTCAGCTACATATTTTTGGTAAAAAAAAAAAAAAAAATCCCAATAAGCGTTTATTGATTGGTTTGCGCAAAAGTTACAGCGTCTACAAACGATGGGATATTTTTATGGAATTATTTATTTATTTTACTAGTAATGGTGGCGATCAGCGAATTTTAGGTGTCCGATTTGTCCGCCGCAATGTCGCAGTCCCGCTAACTGACACTTTTTTGGGGACTAGTGACACCAGTACAGTGATCAGTGCTAATAAAATGCACTGTCACTGTACTAATGACACTGGCAGGGAAGGGGTTAACATCTTGTGTGATCAAAGAGCTTAATTGTGTCCCTAGGGCAGGGGTCTTCAAACTGCGGCCCTCCAGGTGTTCAGGAACTACAATTCCCATCATGCCTAGACATGTCTGTGAATGTCAGAGTTTTTACAATGCCTCATGGGATGTGTAGTTCTGCAACAGCTGGAGGGCCGTAGTTTGAGGATCCCTGCCCTAGGGCAGTGATGGCGAACCTTGGCACCCCAGATGTTTTGAAACTATTTTCCCATGATGCTCATCTACACTGCAGAGTGCATCATGGGAAATGTAGTTCCAAAACATCTGGGGTGCCAAGGTTCACCATCACTGCACTAGGGGGTGCTTGCTAACTGTGTGGCGGGTTGCTCTGACTGGATGAAGACAAGAGATCCCAAGATCTCCATCTTCTTCCCTGTCAGAATGGTGATCTGCCTTACGTTAGGCAGATCGTCGTTCTGCCTTTCCCGGGAACGATCGCCGGTGTCTGGCAGACATGTGGTCTGTCGGACAGCCAATTGGCATCCCCTGTATCCAATCAGTGCATATTGGGATTTTTTTTTTTTTTGTGGTTCTAAAGGCAGAAGATTTTTTTTTTTTACCTTAATGCATTCTATGTATTAAGCTAAAATAATAAAAAAAATCTCCTGTGTGCAGCAGCACTCCTCAGCAGCCGCCAATACTTACCTGAGCTGCCTCTCGATCCAGCGATGTTCCACGAGGGACTCAGCTCTCCAGGGACTCTCCCTCCTCATTGGCTGAGATGGCAGCGGGCGCCACTGACTACCCCTGCTGTCATTCAAAGTCAGTGAGCCAATGAGGAGAGAGAGGGGGCGGAGTAAGGGAGTGGCTCTGCGTGTGGATGGACACACAGAGCTGCGGCTCGACTCAGGTGCCCCCCCCAATGGCAAGCTGGTTGCTGTTGGGGCACTCGGCAGGAGGGAGGAGCCAGGAGCGCCGGAGAGGAACCCGAGAAGAGGAGGAGGACGACCTGGGCTGCTCTGTGCAAAACCATTACACAGAGCAGGTATGACATGATTATTCCAGGCTTCACCTCGATACCGTTTTTTTTAGTGCTGGCGGTCGGCTTTCTGGTGATAACCGATGAGGCTCAGCAGCCACTCGGCCGTTATAAGGAGCAGGATGGGACACCCCCGGCACTCCGCCCACCGGAAGACCAGAGCCACCAGCCGGCATGTCCGCCAGCCGGCCGGAGTCCCGAACAAAGCCGGGATCGGATTTGATCGGGTCTTTGATGTAGTAACCCGGAAGCGACCGCACAACGTCACTTCCGGTTTACTCGGTTGCCTATGGCGCCGATTTGAAAAAAAATCCACAGTATTCAAAAAGGCAGATTTTTGACATTCTGAATACTTTTAAGTGCAAAGGAGAGATTTGGGGTCTTTTAGGCACCAGATCCCTCCATAAGACCCCTTTCACACCGAGGCAGTTTTCAGGCGTTTTTAGCACTACATAGTTAGGTTGAAAAAAAGACAATCAGTTCAACCTTAAAAAAACAATAAAATAAAAAATATTGTACAATCCAATATACCTAATTTTATACCCACAGTTGATCCAGAGGAAGGCAAAAAAACCCCAGCAGAGCATGATCCAATGTGCTACAGCAGGGGAAAAAAAATCCTTCCTGATCCCAGAGAGGCAATCGGATTTTCCCCGGATCAACTTTACCTAGAAATGTCAGTACCCAGTTATATTCTGTACTTTTAGGAAAGAATCCAGGCTTTTCCTAAAGCATTTCAATCCAGCGCCTGAAAAGCGATTCGGAAGTGCCACACCAGGGACATTTTCAAACCCTTCTTTGGGGTTCAAAGCTCCACGCTAGTGTCCAAAAAGCGCTGCTTAAACGGTGCTGAAGCGGCGCTCTAACGCAGGCTTTAGGCGGCCCGCCTAAAGAGTACCTGTCACATGCCTATTACTATCACGAGTGATGTTTACATTTCCTGTGACAGCAATAAAAGTGATCAGATTTTTTTTTTTTTTTTTTTTTTTTTGAGCTAGTGTAAAATAAATAAGGAAAAAAAAAAAAAAAAAATTTTTTTTTTTTTTAAAAGCGCCCTGTCCCCGCACGCCAAAGAAAGCTCATATGCAAGTCGCGCCCGCAGATGTAAACGGTGTTCAAATCGCCGCGGTCGTCAGAGTGTGAGCAATAATTCTAGCAAAAAGACCTCCTCTGTAACTCTAAACAGTTAAAATATTTTAAAACGTCACCTATGGACGTTTTAAAGTACCGTAGTTTGTCGTCTTTTTCACAAGTGTGCGCAATTTGAAACCGTAACATGTTAGCTGTCTATTCACTTGGCCTAACATCAACATCCAAAAAAAAAAAAAATCTTGCTAACTTTACTGTTTCGTTTTTTTTTTTTTTAATTCAGTGAAGTATATTTTTCCTAAACAAAAAGGCCTCTGCGCAAATACCGCGTGACGTAATATATTGCAACGACCACCATTTTATTCTCTCTGCTAAAAAAAAAAAAAAAAATTATATTTTTTTTAGGGCCTGTGATTCTCTTTCATGTAAAAGTATCCCAGAGTGGCTGGGCAGCCGCTGGAATACATTTACAGGTAGCGGAAAGGGGTCCCCCCCCACCACCACCATTACCGGGAAGCCCCCGTAGCAATGCGGCTGGCGGCATTCATGTCCGGTCTCACAGTGTAAGAGGAAGCGAAGCCGTTCCTCTCATTGTGCGATGTCAGAACCTGGAAGCGACGACTATTTAGTCACTTACCGTTTCGGCTTTTTCGTTTACTGGCCGCATTGCGGCCATTGAAGCAGCCGATCAGACCGATCTGTGTCTGATCTGCTGCATTGGAGCCCAAAAGGAGAGTACCTGTCATTGCTGTCACATGGGAGGTTTACATTCCTTTTGACAGCAATAAAAGTGATAAAAAACAAAAAAAAATAAACACTTTTTTGAATTAAAAAAATAAAACTGTAAAGTTAGCCCAATTTTTGTTTATATTGTGAAAGATAATGTTACGCCGAGTAAATTGATACCCAACATGCCACGCTTCAAAATTGCGCCCGCTCGTGGAATGGCGACAAACGTTTACCTTTAAAAATCTCCATGGGCGACATTTAAAAAATTCTACAGGTTGCATGTTTTAAGTTACAGAGGAGGTCTAGGGCTAGAATTATTGCTCTCGCTCTACCGATCGCGGCGATGCCTCACATGTGTGGTCTGAACACCGTTTTCATATGCGGGCGCTACTCATATGGGGGTAGGAGACTGCCAATACTCTGTATGAACAGACGATCTGTCTCTTCTCCCCTCAGAGAACCGGAAACCGTTTACACACATAGATCCCGGTTCTCTGTGTGCCACGAGCGAACACGGGAGGCCGGCGGTGATTGCGACCGCCGGGCACTCGCATCAGCTCCGTGGGCAAGCAGGCGGCGCGCACGCGCGCCCCTAGTGGCTGTCTATCGTGCCGACATACCATGGCGGCGATTTGCGCAGCCGAGCAATGTTGCCGCAGTACAACTGCGGCGGCTGGTCGGCATGCGGTTAAAAAAAAAAAATAATAAGACAACAGTAAAATCAGCCCAATTTTTTTTTCATATTGTGAAATAATAATATGACGCCGAGTAAATTGATACCCAACATGTCACGCTTCAAAATTGTGCCCCGCTCCTGGAATGGTGACAAACTTTTACCCTTAAAAATCTCCATAGGCGACGTTTTAAAAAAAAAAATAAATTCTACAGGTCGCATGTTTTGAGTTACAGAGGAGGTCTAGGGCTAGAATTATTGCTCTCGCTCTACCGATCGCGGCGATACCTCACGCGTGTGGTTTGACCGCCGATTTCATATGCGGGCGCTACTCAAGTATGCGCTCGCTTCTGCACGCGAGCTCGTCGGGACGGGGCACGTTTAAAAAAAAAAAAAATAAAAAAATTCTTATTTATTTTACCTTTTTATTTTTACACTGTTTTTTTTTTTTTTTTTTTTTTTAAAAGAAGGGGGGGCCCTCTCCTGCGGCGAAATTCGGGGAGACCACTCTTATCGGAAACCAGATCCGCCGGCCGAAAAAGAGGATACCGGGGTAATGGCAGCTAGGCTAGCTGCTGCCATAACGATATTCCTCTTCATACTTAGGACGTATATCTGCGTGCGGCGGTCCGGAAGTGGTTAAAGAGAGAAAAAAAAAAAAAAAAAAGAAGGTTTATAAATGCCAAAACGGAAAAATTCATCAAGCTCAGCCCACATAGATGTGAACAAAGTTTATTACCTGCACTGCTGCTCTTCTTGGTCCCTGACCACATCCTTCCACCTAGTACTGTGCTGACAACGCTGCCCGCCCTCCCGGGGACACCCCCCCCCCCGCATTTTATGTTTATATCAATGAAAGTACAGAGGTCACCAGGTGGTCCCATCAAAAATGTTTGCTGTGGGGACCCCCCCTTGCTGGAAGTCTCGGCCCCCCCCTGCACCGGTGACCTCGATGTATGCTCCCAATGAAAAAGAAAAAACTGCGCTAGAAATAACTAGGTGAAAGAATTAGATAAATGAATTGCAATCCATATAATAAATTAGATGAATAAATGAATAACACTCAGTGAATAAAACATTTTGAAAATTATGTACAAAAAAAAAAAAAAAAAGAAACAGAAAAGTCCAAGCACAGAAGGACAAATCCCTCATTCGATCCCATTGAAGGTTGCGTGGAAAATACTAAACAGATAACCACCACTTGATTGTGATCCACCACCACATGAAAACCGCGCTTACCAAAAAGCAAGCTTGATAAGCTTGTATGGAACCCGACTTCCAGACGCCAGACCAGCGGCGTCACTTCTCTGCGTTGGGCGTTAAAATCAAGTACAGCAGGTACATGGACCACACATCAACCACAGGCTCAGGTTCATAGAGATGAAGGAAAACCAACCATAGTGTGAATCCGTATAATAAAATGTAATATTAAAAGAAATACACTGACAGAATAAGCATCCGTAAAAAAAAAACAAAAAAAAAAAAAACAGTCGCCGGCCGGCGTTGCATACACCCGCTCACATCCAGGTTGCGAGGACGTCAACGTGTCAACCTCCCGACGTACGTTTCGTCTGTAACTGACGTCGTCTGGGGAACGACGCATGCCCCCAATGACCACTGAGCGGTCCCAAGCCTTTTTTTTTTTTTTTTTTTGAACATACAAATAAGTTGAAAAGTCCTGTTCAAACTGTTGGCACTATATAAATCCTGTATAATAATAATAATTTTCATAAAATAAATAAAAATAATAATAAAAATAACAAAATAATAACTAAAATAAAAATACAATATTAGTAAAAATTTGATGTTACCAATTCTAGGGACAGCCACATCCTGACCTGTAAAAAATGCGTAAAGGGGGAAAAAAACCCCAGAGAGGTGGGCTAAGTTAATTAAGCTCTGTAGAGAAATATATGTAGATATATATATATGTATATAGATAGATAGATAGATAGATAGATAGATAGATAGATAGATAGATAGATAGATAGATATTAACAAAGAAGCCGAGATTTACTTTGCAAAACGTGTTGGAGGTTTTTATTGATATGAACTGTCTTCAAGCAATGTGGAATACTCATCACTGTTTGTATATCACTGCTAGGTTATGAACTTTGTTATGAGATTTCAATATTTTTGTATGCAATTTAATTATTTTTTTTTTTTTTTAATAAAATTATTTTAAAAGACATCGTGTGTTCAACTCAGTATTTGTTGGTGTTTTTTCCCCCCTTTACACAATAAAATAATTATAATAAAAATAATTTAAAAAATATTTTTTTCTTGTTTTATAATTGTATATTATTATTATTATAATTGCATTATTTTATAACTATATATTATTATTAATAATAAAATACAATTATTTTTATTATTATTATATTATTGTTTTATAATTATGATAAAATACAATTATAAAACAATAAAAATACAAATAATAATAATAATAAAAATAATAAATAATTATAATAAAATATTATTATTGTTTTATAATTGTATTTTATAATTATTATTGTTTATTAATAATAATAATAATAATAATAATAATAATAATAATAATAATAAAATACAATGCTACAATAAAAAATAAAATAATAAAGCAATTAAAAAATAAATAATTATAATAAAATACAATTATAAAACAAAAATAATAATGAAAATAATAATAAATAATTATAATAAAACACTAAAAATAATAATAAAATAATAATGATAATAAAAAAGAAATCAATAATAATGATAATAATAATAATAATAATAATAATAATAATCTGTCCCTCCCCCGGTAATATATTTTTTACTACTTTCGCACGTTCTGGTTGTCTCTCCCTTAACTCTGCACTGCCTCTGCCTGGCCTAATGATCCCACTCTGGACCATCTCGCTCTCCAGCATCTGTGGGACTACAAGGCTCAGCATACCCAGCAGCTGGAGAGTCACACGTACAATATATAAAAGTTACAAAGTAACAAATATAAGAAGTAGAACCCCTCCTCCCCTCCCCCTCCAGTACCTGTAGTCCGGGCTGGCAGTCCCCTCCGCTCCCCGCGACAGTCACCTGTTACCCTTCTGTGCGCGCTCCCGCGCCCGCGCGCTCGCCTCCCCCAGCTGCTGTCCTGAGGCTGCGCGAGATCCCCAGTGAGTGTCAAACGGACGGATGGCCCCGCCCACCTCCGCTCTGGGTGACGTCAGAGGAGCAGCTTGGGGAGAAGTTACAAAGTTAAGGGAAAGTTTTGGGGGGAGGGGGGGGGTGTCTGCGGAGTGATGGGGGAGGGGAGGGGGTGACACATGGGGACACAGCCAGAGCTGTCTTTATTCTTAAAACAGTCTGATTGTTAAGCTGATCCTCTGGCGGGACTTTTCTGGCACTTTTTGTTCACATCGGCCAAACATTATTTATATATATGTATATATAACTTTTAAAAAAAATATATAAAAAAAATATATATATATATTTTTTTTTCTGTTTTGTTTTTTTTTGTTTTGTTTTGTTTTTAAAGCAGTGGCCCTAGAGAATAAATTGGTGGGTTTTGCAATTTGCAATTGCAATGTGGCTCAATCCCGCGAATCGCCATCACTGTACGCCGGCTCGTGCATGGCGATTTGTGGGCGCGCAGCGCAGCGTGGGTGCCAATCAGCGGGCGGGGTTGGACTGTCTGGGGGATCTGTGATAAACAAGGCAGATCTCCGTCCTGGGCTTTCTGCTATGCAGGAAATGTTGTTTTCCCCAGGCAGCCCATCTCCCCCCCCCCCATATACAGTTAGAACACACAAACAGGGAACACATTTAACCCCTTTGATCGCCCCCCCCTGATATTAACCCCTTCCCTGCCAGTGTCATTAGTACAGTGACAGTGCATATTTTTTTAGCACTGATCACTGTACTGGTGTCACGGGTTCCCAAAAAAAGTGTCAAAAATGTCAATTAGGTGTCCGATCTGTCCGCCGCAATGTCGCAGTCCCGCTAAGAATCACTGATCGCCGCCATTACTAGTAAAAAAAAATAATAATAATAATAAAAATGCCATAAATCTATCCCCTATTTTTTAGATGCTATAACTTTTGCACAAACCAATCACTATAAGCTTATTGCGATTTTTTTTTTTTTTTTAACCAAAAATATGTAGAATATATATGGGCCTAAATTGATGAAGAAATTATTTTTTTTTACATTTTTTTTTTTTGGGGGGGGGGGGGTATTTATTATAGCAAAAAGGAAAAAATATTTGGTTTTTTTGGTTTTTTCAAAATTGTTGCTCTTTTTTTGTTTATAGCGCAAAAAAAAAACCCCGCAGAGGTAATCAAATACCACTAAAAGAAAGCTCTATTTGTGGGGGAAAAAAGGACATAAATGTTGTTTGCGTGCAACTTCGCACGGCCGCGCAATTGTCAGTTAAAGCGACGCAGTGCCGTATCGCAAAAAAAATGGCCTGGTCATTAAGGGGGAAAAATCTTCCGGTCCTTGAGTGGATAAACAGCACACCACAAATTCAAGTGTACCCATTTTTTTTTTTTCATATTTTTTTTTCATATTTTCATTGATACAGCAGTAGCAGGATGTTTAATCATTTGACATATTTTCTACTTTCTGTTATAAAACTTATCCAAAATCAAATTTTCCTAATAAATTTAGGCCAAAATGTGTTCTGCTACATGTCTTTGGCAAAAAAAAAAAAAAAAAATCCCAATAAGTCTATAATAATAAGTTTGAGTGAATGTTATAGCATCTACAAAACTATGGTATCTACAATATATATATATATATATATATATATATATATATATATATATATATATATATATATATATATATATATATATACATATATAAATGAATATAAATATATAAATATAATTTTTTTAAAAAAAGGGAACGGGTCACCATCAGCATTCCAACACTACAAGGAATGCAATCAGAAATGTAAAATCGCAATCAGCGGCTAAAAAAGATTGAGAGACACATAGCGGAAGAGAGTAAAAATAACCTAAAACATATATATATATATATATATATATATATATATATATATATATATATATATACACACATATATACATAAATATATATATATATATATATATATATATATATATATATATATATATATATATATACTAGAATTTAAGCAGCTATAGACGCTATACTGTAAAAACGGTGATCAGTGACTTATAGTGGAACTGTGATAGGGTGGCGGTCAATCTGGCGCTAACTGACACTGACATCACTAGTGACACCAACACAGAGATCAGTGCTAATACTATACACTGTCACTGTACTAATGACACTGGCTGGGAAGGGGTTAACATTTAGGGGCAATCAAGAGGTTAATTGTGTGGCTAACAAGTGTAATGCCTGTATTGCACTATATTGCCAAAAGTATTGGGACACCTGCCTTTACACGCACATGAACTTTAATGGCATCCCAGTCTTAGTCCGTAGGGTTCAATATTGAGTTGGCCCACCCTTTACAGCTATAACAGCTTCAACTCTTCTGGGAAGGCCGTCCACAAGGTTTAGTAGTGTGTCTATGGGAATGTTTGACCATTCTTCCAGAAGCACATCTGTGAGGTCAGGCACTGGTGTTGATGACGGCCGTTCAGAAACAAACTGAAAAGCACGAAATGAAAAGCGCAAAATAAAAAGCGCAAAATGAAAAGTCCGAATCAACACTCACCAAACTTCTACTAACGCAAAATTAGCAGAAGGAGCCCAAAAGGGTGGCGCCTGACAATTGTAGTTTGTCTAGTGCGTCACTACGTTCGCGTTTGTTGGCCGACAACTGTGTACCATTAGTATGCGAGACAAGATCCAGGCACACGCTCTTCGGACAAAAGTCTGACGCTCCGTTGGCCAACAATCCGATCGTGTGTACGAGGCTTAAGACGGCGATGCCATTCAAGTTCACGTGCGTGTAACGGCGGGCGTCCCAATACTTTTGACAATATAGCGTATGTGTTGTTTTTTTTAATTTACTAATCTCCTGCTTTTCAGGGAGAAGAAACAGACTGCTTGTCTCCTGTGTGTGTCTTGTACACACAGAGCTCTGTGTTTGATTGGAAGCAGCTGATCAGCAGGTTTCAGCCAAAAGCATTGGCTGAAATCTGCTGACAAACTTGCGCTGTGTCCAGTCCAAACCCAGAAGAAGGCCAGCAACATACAAGTACGTATATGTACTGTGAGTATATTTACAGCGAGGAGTTGGCAGGTGGTTAAATGACCTCCGTCCCTACGCAAAAAAAAAATAAAATAATTGAGCTACAAGAGCTTGTAAAAGAAGATTAGCAATATTTACCCAATGGGCACCCCCCCCCCCTCCTCCCTTCTGTAGTAAACGGCGGCTCCATTTGTTGTAACACATTCCTCTTACAGAATGCATTAAAGGAGAAGTAGGGGCAAAGCTCGTTTGGCTGTACTTCTATTGTAGGTCACAGGAGTGCACATTGTTCTGCACTCCCATAGGCAGCCGGCTGAAGTCCTCTGGTGGCGCTCAGCCAATCCACACTCTGGAAAGATCCCAGCTGGGTCCAAGCCAACGAATTAAAGTGACGGGAAACATGGAGATCCCCTTTAACTCACAGCCATGACCTCAAAAACATCTCTTTGCTACACAAATATAAGATAAAGGTGTACTATGGCACTATTCACCTAACAATAAGGAAGAAAACTTCCAACAGGACCAAAACTCACTGTAATTGTGTGTATAGGAATGATAAGGAGCTCAAGCCAATAAGATGAGTGATATAGCGATGTATGGGTCACGGACTTTGGGCTGCAGGAGAACCATTCCCTGGAGAACTCTGTGTTTTATTGTATTCTTAAAGTGGAGGTCCACCCTAAAAAAAAAAAAAATTGCATAAAAAAATTCCTAAAAAATTGGAGGTAAAAAAAAAAAAAAAAAAATTTAAGTCACCTGAAATGGCTGTTGCTAGGCAGTCTTCCTAATCTGCCTCTTCCTACGGATGTCCCCTCCCGCTCCTCCGGGATTACAATCAAGCGGCTTTTAGCTGCATCGGTTGTTCTCCCTGGAAAGCCGATCGCTCCGCTCTAAAAAACGGTACCGGGATGATGCCTGCAGCTGCGGGCATCATCCCGGTATAACCCCCAAAAGCCGAGGCCGCATATCTGCGTACGATCGACGCGAAGGGGTTAAGTTATCCAGCCAGAGTTGGTCACTAATTGCTTTTGGCTTCTTATGCATAAGTTAGTCCTATGGGGGAACCGGACTGTCTAAGGTGGTCATTTGTTATGATAATAGGATTAACTCTACTGTCTAAGGTGACCATTTCTGAGATAATGGGAGTAGCCCTTATCTGATGGTTTTCTGTATAAATTCAGTGCGTGTTTCTAAAATAAAGCCGTTCTTACTCTAGTTCACTCCAAGACTGGTGTTGTCTGGTTCTTGGGGTTTCTATAGCCAGATCCATTGGTCTCGTGTTCCCGGACTTTGGAAGTAGCTTCTTGACGGAAATACCCAACAGGGTGTCCGGAGTCCGTCACAGGACGTATGATGGATGACTAGCTAAAACATGTACTGGCCAGATCCCACTCCCAACTCGGACAATCGATGCACAGGAGATCTTTGTGAACTAGTCATCCATCACACACATATCACTAGATCACTCATATTTTTGGCTCAGTCGGCTTTTCATCCCTATTACACATTTACCGTGAACTTTGGTCTTGCTGAGATTAGGTTTTCTTCCTTATTGTTACATGAAGATATCTCTTTCTACAATTATATTCTGCAGCCGCGGCCAAACGTTTTAAGAATGACACAAATATTAATTTTCACAAAGTCTGCTGCTTCAGTGTTTTTAGATCTTTTTGTCAGATTTTACTATGGTATACTGAAGCATAATTACAAGCATTTCATAAGCGTCAAAGGCTTTTATTGACAATTACATTAAGGCCTCTTTCACACGGGGCAGATCAGTCATGATCCGCCCCGTGAACATCCGCTTGCTCAGCGGGGATAGCTCCGCCGATCCCCGCTGAGCAGGAAGATGACAGGTGCATCGCTGCACACTGTGCAGCGACGGACCTGTCAGAGCGCCGCTCTCCCCTATGGGGGGATCGGATGATGACGGTCCGTAGTGTCCGTCGTCATCCGATCCGATCCGAAAACGGAGGAAAAAGTAGGTTTTTCCTCCGTTACACTTTTCGGATCGGAGCGGGTCGGATGTCAGCGGACATGTCACCGCTGACATCCGACGCTCCATAGGGATGACTGTATGTCCGTTTTTCATCCGAAAACGGATGGATGAAAAACGGACATACGGATCATCCGTGTGAAAGAGGCCTAAGAGTCAGTATTTGCAGTGTTGTCCCTTTTTTTTTTCAAGACCTCTGCGATCAACTTCTGGCCCACATCCTGACTGATGGCAGAACATTCTTGCATAATCAATGCTTGGAGTTTTTGGAATTTGTGTTGGGGGGTGTTTTGATCACAAGTTCTCAATGGGGTTAAGGTCTAGGGAGTTTCCCGGCCATGGACCCAAAATTTTGATGTTTTGTACTCCAAGTCACTTAGTTATCAATTTTGACCTTATGGCAAGGTGCTCCATCATGCTGGTAAAGGCATTGTTCCTCACCAAACTGTTCTTGGATGGTTGGGAGAAGTTGCTCTCAGAGGATGTTTTTGTACCATTCTTTATTCATGGCTGTGTTCTTGGGCAAATTGTGAGTGAGCCCACTCCCTTGGCTGAGAAGAACCCCACACGTGAATGGTCTCAGGATGCTTTACTGTTGGCATGACACAGGACTGATGGTAGCGTTCACTTATTCTTCTCCGGACAAGGTTTTTTCCGGATGCCCCAAAGAATCGGGAAGGGGATTCATCAGAGAAAAGGCCTTTACCCCAGTCCTCAGCAGTCCAATTCCTGTACATTTTTACAGAATATCAGTCTGTCCCTGATGTTTTTCCTGTAGAAAAGTGGCTTCTTTGCTGCCCTTCTTGACACCAGGCCATCCTCCAAAAGTCTTCTTCTCACTGTGCGTGCTGCCATTCCTGAGCAAGCTCTAAACTGGTGGTGCCCCGATCCAGGGCGGTCTTTAATATTGATTGGGCCCTGGGCAAAAAATTTCTTGCCCCCCCCCATGCAGTTTTGCTCTCCACTTGCTCTGAGACATACAATAAATAGCAGCTAGACTCAAAATCAATTTACTGAATCAGATCAGACAGTGATTGCGACTGGTTGCCAGAGGTTACAGTGTATCATTACCGCTCACTGACTGGTTGCTAGAGGTTACAGCAAACATTTCGGCTCACTGATTAGTTGCTAGAGGTTACAGCACATGATGTCTGCTTGTTGATTGGTTGCTAGAGATTACTGTACATCAATACTGCTCACTGATTGGTTACTGCACATCATTACTGCTTACTGATTGATTGCTAGAGGTTACAGCACATCATCTCCTCACTACCTGCACACCATGGACTGGACCTTGCTCACCTGTGCCCCCCAAACGGTAATTCCTTCTCTAAAACAACAAGGAAAAAGAGATTCCCCCAAAGAAGGCAATTAACCCAAACACAATCTGCCAAAAAACAATAAATTTATTAAGCTACAAAACACCACACAAAAATACAAAATTGGGCAAATTAGGGAAGATATCAATGACCAAGTTAAAATTGATAACGTCATCAATGGTCATTGATATCTTCCCTAATTTGCCCAATTTTGTATTTTTGTGTGGTGTTTTGTAGCTTAATAAATTTATTGTTTTTTGGCAGATTGTGTTTGGGTTAATTGCCTTCTTTGGGGGAATCTCTTTTTCCTTGTTGTTTTGTATGCCATACAAGGCAACCCAAACTGCATCCAATTAATTATATCGGATGAATATCTGATCCTATTCATTACTTAGATTTTTTTCATTGGTGGTTGGTCCAGGCAAAACTTTTTCTTTTTATAGGTAATTCCTTCTCTGCCTACCTCTGCACACCACATACTACCCTCCCCCCACTAATTTGCTTACCTTTGCAGAACAGGCTGATGGTGGGCTTAATGACCACAGTTGTAGGCAGGACTTTCAGGCATGCCCCCTTATCTCCCCAGTGGGTAGCATTCAGTATAGGTGATGGTGGATATGACCTCAGGGGGGCATGATATACATATGAATACCACCTCTGTTTACATAGAATGCTGCCGGTCTGCCACCATTTACATAAGAATGCTGCTGCTATTTACATATCAATGCCGGTATTTACATATAAACACAGGGTCTGCAGGTGAGTCATCTGTACACAACAGCAAGGCAGAGCTGGGCAGCATTAATAACAGAACTTCACACTGAGATATCAGGACACAGCATGAGACTAAAACATCAAGGGATGAGGTAATTTAAACTGGGATAGTTGGCAAGTATGAGGCAGCTGCTTTGGGCCCCACAACAATGACAGGGCCCAGGGCAGATGCTCCTTTTGCCCTGCCTTAAAGACGGCCCTGCCCCGATCTCGCAGCTGAATCATCTGTAGGAGACGGTCCTGGCGCTCTTGGGCATCCTGAAGCCTTCTACACAAATGCATTTAAAATTATTTTTTCGAGATTAAGTTAATTTTCATGGCAAAGAGGGACTTTGCAATCATTTGCAATTCATCTGGTCACTCTTCATAACATTCTGGAGTATATGCAGATTGCCATCATAAAAACTGAGGCAGCAGACTTTGTGAAAATTAATATTTGTGTCATTCTCAAAAGGTTTGGCCACGGCTGTATATAGTATAGCAGGGTCCCACACATACCTTTGTAGCGCCCTGGGGTTTAAGTCAGGGAGCTCCTCACCAAATTCCTTGTCAGGGGTAGCTACTGTTGATAGTTGTTAGAGTTCCATTGATTTCTCCCTAAGTTTAGCCTTGTTGTACTTTTCTCTTCTGCCACTAGGTGGCCGGGCACTTGGTGGCATTAGATGTGAAAAGGACATTTCAAGGTCAAGTTATGGGTATATGGGATATCTCAGCCAATGGGCAGGGGTTTTCTTGAATCCCTTAGCCTGTTGGGAGAATCCAAATACTCGGGTGGAGTCAGGTGATCTATGTTCTGTGCAACCCGGACTACCGTCTGGGTGGACGTGTGTCAGCTGCTAGGCCGGAGATTGGGCCTATCCCGGGGGGCATCTGGCTGCCAGGCTGTGTGAGGGCCTATCCAGAAGTAGGAGGGCAGCGCAGGGTTGGGACTGCGGCTTGAAGTTCAACCAGAAGTGATGGTTCTGCCGGCCGTAGAACCTGTCGTGGTCGGAGGTAGAAGGGAAGCTGTCGCCACTAAGGGACCAACCACCTTTACCAGGGACCATAGTGAGTAACTGAAGCAAGGATCAGAGTAACATTCTCACCGAATGGGCACGGTGGAGAATCAGGAAACTTCAGGCGGTGATCAAGTCAGGGACCCAACCGGTGGAGGTGACGCTTGCAGAGCAGCCTTGTGTGTCAAGCCAGAGACCAAGGCGGTCAGCAGGGGTGAAGCTTGAAAGGTATCTGAAGTGCCAAACTAGGGACCCAGCAGGGAAGCGTAGGTGACGCTTGAGGGAGATACCACCACAAAAGCCTTGAGGAGCTCACGGGATTCAGAGTCAGTGAATCAGAGAGTCTAGTGAGAGACCAAGAGCTCAAGGGGCTGAAGAGCTACAAGTGGACATTGTAGTGAAGCTGAGAGAACTGTTGAACTTTGTGTTAGGAACTGTTAAATACTGTAGCCATAGAAGACAGCAAACCTGCACATGCAGAAGTGGCACCTTGCTGGGGCCTTTCCATGTACGACTGTCTTCCTATTGTAGTCTCGGAGTCTGCCTATTGAAATCGCAACCACTTAAGGGTGTCCTGGCCCTAAACCACTTTCCCTTCCAAAATATAAAAAGGACTGTTAAAAGAAATAAAACCTCTTTTGCATCCAAGAAGTGTCTGGCGCCTAATGATTTTCACTATCTTTGCACCCACTATGCCTCACAACCCACTACATATTGAAGGATGTCAGCGGTCTGTGGCCTCAAAGGTTCTCACTAGACTGCAAGAGGTTAGAGATTCTGCTACACCTTAGTGGGTAATGTTTTAGAGGTGTTGATTAGTACCAAAGTACGCTTTTATCTTTATTTATGTATGTAGTAAAGAGATGTTTTTGATGTCATGGCTGTGATTGAACTATATTAGGATAAAAATTATTTGATCTTTATGTTGAATTCTCCATGGTAGTTCATTTAGATCAGGGGTCGCCAAACCTTCTACACAAAGGGACAGTTTATTGTCCTTCAGACTTTAGAGGGGCCCGACTGTGGCCAACGGGGGTGGAAGTTTTCCTGGCATCAGTGGGAGTAAACATGGCCACATTTGGTATTGGGGGAGGAATAATGCCCTATCATTGGTATCAGTGGGAGGAATGGTACCCTATTGTTGGTGTCAGTTGGCAGAATCCTGTGGGATCAGTGGGAGGAATAGTACGCCAAGGCCGAATGAAGGCAAGCAAAGGGCCACAGTTTGGAGATCACTGATTTAGAGTAAGGATTTTACTTTTTTTTTTTGTTTGAGTCAATGTAAAACATAAGGATCATTCTTCCCATTGATTACTGATGTAAGGAGAATTCTTCCTACTGGCCACCAATGTAAGGATCATTCTTCTACTGAC